>JABAJS010000377.1:0-10814 GCA_018221635.1 Tephrocybe sp. 10521TJB
GTGACAAATAATAAACAAATAATTTAGACTTAGCAATGGGGTTCACAACTTTCGGGGGTTCACATATAGAATTATCCATCATTGACTAACCCTGTCTTCGTCAGCTTTCGTCTTCGATGTCATCACTTCGTTATGCATCTCATTGACTGACAAAGATACTTTTCTGCATGATCTTGGCACTTGTCATCTCGGGGTTGCAGACTCCTTGATCATATGCTCATCTATCAATCGATTTGGGACTAGATGGCCTTGTCTTGGGATGGCTTTGGTGGAAAAAAGGCACTCAACTTGGCAATCCTGCCGCCTGTTGACTAACGGCATTGGGTCTGCGTATCTTATTCGCATCCGTCCGCACGCGTTCCTCCTGCATTACTTCTATAATTTAAGCTGGCCGAAGTTAGTGGTGGTTTTGAGCAAGCCTCGTCGCCCGTCTCGTCACTTACTAGTACACACTCTATGCTTGTTCACATATCGCTCATCCTCCTTCAGGTTGCCGCTTTCACTGTTGCAAGGCTGAACCCAGCCCAATCTGCTAAGAACCTCGACCCAAAATGCGCGAATCAGATGAAAGCTGGCATCGAGATGAATGTGTATCAGTTCAGCATTCCTGCGCCGGCCTTCTTCAATGTTACTAGGACATTTTTCGACATTATGTGGTATGTAAGTCAAGAAGTTATTTTCATTGTTATCAGACGTGTCACCAACAATATCCTGATGCGGAGTTAGACAGGTCCCTTGATTTCAACAACTGGCGAGGACGATACTATCGGTGCGACGCGTACCGGAAGTTCCAATGGCACGGTATACAGGGAGCGGTTGGTTGACTTCAGTCGGCCTCCTGATCGACTCCTGCATCGTTACATTCTTGATAATGGGCCGATAACCTTTCCCGGTGTTGTGTTAGCTTCATACACGGAGGAAATGGTGGTACAAAGCATGTGCGGGGGGGAGCGCAACATGGGTGAGCTTTACGGACAAATATTGTGTCAAAGATACGGTGGCGGTGTATAATATCTATCGGCGTGCGCGGAGCACCTTGATCGATAAACTGGCGGATGACTTGGGCGCGATGTACCTCGAGGGATCGTGTCCCATTGGTACGTAGAGTTGCTGTACTTAATAATGTTTAAGAACAATTACTTGATTATGACTCTTAGTGAAAATTTGATTCCTCAGGACGTGGACTCCTTGACCTGGTCATATATGCTCTCTGGACTTGGAGCCGGTTCACCTATTCACCGACAGGTCTACTATTCTGTAAGATATAATAACTATGAAGGGGAAAGCTCAAGCCCTTCGAAAGATGCATAGAGCAGATATTTTGGTACGTATTGCAAGAGGGCTTGAGAACGAGTCACTGTGACTGAGAGCTAAGCACTGAGAGTTCAACGTTTCAATATTTTTCAATGTTCAATTTGATAACTTATTCGAACAACCAACCTCAACCAACTCAACGTTAGTCGTTGCCGATCACTCGATCAATTTCTCATCCGATTCCACTTGACAGTGAGCGTCTCTGACCTTTTCTGACTCTAATACTTGTCATTCGTACTCAAGATGTTATTTCTGAAGTCAAACTGTCTCTATTACCTCGAAACTCACATTTCTCCCTCCTTCGACGAATTACAGGTTTGAATTTACCTTCGTATCGAACGGATAGAACAGTCTATCGTATGTCGTCACCTGAGACTCCGAAACCAACGCCGAGCGCATCTGGAGCGCAACCACAATCTCAGCGCAAAGAAAAGGATCAGAGAATGAAACGGGAGAAAGGACAGAAGCAACAAGGCAAAGGCAGCGCCAAGCAGGGTGGTGGACAACCGTCCGCCGAACTTCGAGGCCTTGACAGAGACTCACCTGCCGTTCGTCTATCCAAGACTCTGTCCTGGATTCTGCGTCACGGTGCAAAGAGTGAGGGCTTGCCAATGCGCCCAGATGGTTATGTCAAAGTCGCAGACCTAGTGCGCAATCATAGCAATATAGACCGCTGCTCATCTCAAACGTATGTCTAATAGCTGGAGAACCCTAAATTGAAGAGCCAGGAACTCAATCTATCTGGGCTTAAAGAAATTGTGAAGGCTGACGCGAAAAAGAGGTACAATTTGGTGGAGGACGCCGGCGAGTGGTGGATACGAGCGAACCAAGGCCATTCAATGACAGTATGTTCATTGCTGCTGGAACTTTCGTGCTCTAATGGAAATTTCTTCTTCCACAGGCAGTCAAGTTAGATCTCAAACCTATATTAGTACTCACGGATATTCCAAGTGGTGTCGCCGTTCACGGGACGACAAGAAAAGCATGGGAGTTGATCGGTGAGATAACCTGCCTCTCCTTCTCTCTTTTGTGGTGTTCAATTCGCTATTCCAGCCAAAGAAGGATTGTCCAAAATGAATCGGAATCACATACATTTGGCGCAAGGTGTCCTAGGCGATGGTGTCATTAGTGGTGAATATCCTAATCCTTAATTGTTATCTGTCTAATCAACGGTTTCTTCATCAATCAAGGCATGAGGGGTAGCTCTCAGATCCTCATCTTCTTGGACATTACAAAGGCACTGGATGCTGGCATAAAGTTCTTCCTTTCCGACAATGGGGTTGTCTTGAGCGAGGGACGGGACGGGATTATTCTTCCTGAATTCTTCCGCGATGTTCAGGATGCTGAGGGGAGAACTATATTGGGATGGCAACCCACAGTATTACCTGCGTCCTAGATCCTCTAATGCATCTAGCAGATTTCAGCTTGTGTTTTGTGATGCGTAGAATCTGAAGGCAACAGTCATGCTTAATGACACCTGATGTTGTGGAATAATCTGAATGAGTACTGCATAGACCTACTGCAATAATACATATAGCTTTGTATATATACGCCTTTCATCCTGTCGCTCTCGCGTCGAGAGTTTAAAATTTATACGCGCTTCAGACGGTCACGTATTTCGCGTTGTCCAAGCCGTTTTCATAAATCACCTGCAGTTGGCGCTCTATGGAAAACCTTGTCGTAAGTCCGTCGTGGAATAAGACATCCAATGTCAACGATCCCAAACTGCGTATGGCGGCGCCCTTGACGACGACACGCGGACAGGTATGGCAGCCGAGGCTTTTAGATCCAGCTTTGCGAAGACATCATGGCAGAGCAAGCCAACAAGAAAGAGGAAGGGAGGTGAGAGGACGCCTGATTCTGGCAGTTCGGACGAGTTGAACTCGCTGCCGCCGCTTGGTGGGTCGCGTAGTGGATCCGAAGTCGTGATCGTCGAAGAAGAGAGAGATAAAAATAATGGGTTTACGGACAATAACGGAGTCCATCACGGTTTTCATGCTTCCTTTCCGGAAAAATCGAGTATACTAAAGTCACTGAAGTTCAAGAAGAACAAGGCGCCTCAGGACGACAATACTCAGCTGCCCGACGCGTCTTCATCTCAGCCACTTGTGGCAAAGGAGAATAGAAACAGACAACCGCCTAACATCACACGACATCTTCCTCTTCCAGGCCCTCTCAGCCTAGTAAACGTCTCGAGCGCAGTCCAGCGCGTACTGCTCGTAAGAGGTCTCCGAGTCCTGTTCGGCCATGAACTCAGGGGACGGCTCCGAAAGCACACGTCAATCAATGCACTCTCCGAAACAACTCGTCCGAAGCCACGCCCCCTCAGTCGAAGAGCAACGACTACACAACTGGTTCCAAAAGCATTTCCTGGTCCAAGCCCCTCTCCGAGCTCTCCAGAGCGTCGTTCGACAATATCTGGATTGGCGAGTCCCCTTCGTGATAGGTCACCACCTCGACGTTCCGAAAATGTCGATCCTGCTGGAAATTAGTCGCTAGTAAAGAAGACAAAGGCTTCAGACTTCCCGCTGCTCTCGTCGCCAAGGCGTCCGTCAGAGTTTCCGTCTCTTGATGCTCTTGGATCCCAGGGATCGCTTACTATCAAGAAAGGCTCAGAGAAAGGGAGTGTTTCTGAGAAGGTTGCTGTGATGAAGCCTCCTCCGCGTGTGAGAGATAAAAAGGAATCGGCGGAAACGAGGATACGGAAACGGCTCTACTTCTGGTGCTAATTCACGCAGGAATGTAGTCGTGTCGTCCGAAGAATCAGACGGCGAGCCTGAAAAGGATGATGCATCGAAAGCACAACCGTTTCCTATGAACACACAGATGTTCAGTAGCACTGGACCTGCGACCGCTGGATCATCCAAGCTCAAGCGATCATCCTCAGAAAGCTACAATCCCGACAATACTCCTACAGCTCAACCATTTCCCATGAGCTCGCAGGTACTCGGCAGCGTTGGGTCTTCATCGCCGACCTCTGGTTCGTCAAGCCTGAAGCGCTCGCCTTCAGAGAACTGCGAGGAGCCTGACTCAAAGAGAAGGAAGAAGAGTCTTGGATCTATATGTCTATTTCATTTCACCGCCACTCTGGTGCTAAATTCTAATTGTACTAGACCTATGGACGGGGACGAAGATGGCGAAGACGGCGAACGGTGTACGTATCATCTTTCAGAATCCTTTGCGCCCCAGTTCTCAACTTTCACCACTAGACCTTGACCCCTGTGCCCTTATTGTGATGCTCCCCTCCTTTCGGAACCCACCTCAGAATTGATGGGCCTACTTACTACTGCGAAAAATAAATCATCCCGAGAGCTCCGGCCTGGAAATAGTCTTGGTCGAACCGCGCCTTTCGCTGTCTACATCACGGTTTGTCAGCGTCATCGCTTTGAGAGCGAGGTGTTGCCACAGGCGGAGCGCAAAGGCTGGCCCAAGACAATCAATTGGTCTGGGCTAGCCAAGCGTGTTCGGAAGATGAAGAGCGTGCTACGGTCTACCATAGATGATGCTGCTGAAGCAGATTCGGATGCAGGCTGTTTGGTGACGATGGACCTAGAGCACGATGTGTATTCTGGAGGGAGGCTATAGCATGAAGAAAAAGGGAGCAAGGCCGTTGCAGGAGTTCGCGGTCAGTTCACGACCTTTGAGGAGATGCAGCCGGGATAGTGAGTTCACATCTTTTTCACATCTGATAGCTTATGAATGAGGTATCATACAGCTATGGTGAAATAGGATACACCACACGCTATACGACTTGATTCCTCCAGCTTCTATCGACCCCCGTCCTAGTATTAATATTGTCCCTGATAGCCAGCGAGTTCCTTCAGCGGATTGAGGAATTTGTGAGACAGATGACGGAGAATGCAAAGAGGTTGGATGCAACAAAGAGATCTCAGAGGCAGAAATTGAAGGAGAAGGGAAATGATGACGAGCCTCCCGAGCTCGTTCCACAGGTGCCTCGCCCCAGGCCGCGTCCCCTAGGCAAAACTACAAGCACAACCAGCATCATCGACGATGTAGAAATGGTACCACATGCATCAATCGAAGTGGAGCAGAGTGATGCAGATGACGAAAGTGCGGCTAGGCTTGCGCGGGGACGGAAGTCTCGGCGCATACCTTCTGACAAGGACGCTCTAGGCCCAGTCGCTACAAACACGGACACTGGAGTCAACCCTCCTGCGAAAGGATCACGACCACTTCCTCGTCCCTCAAGCTCTCGAAGTGTTTCTCGTCACAGTAAAATGGACATCGGCGTGACACCAATCCTCCAAGGAGCCACGCCCAAAGCCTCGACGCCTCCTTGTTCAGATCCGGGACCCCGATCATGGTGGGCTCTCCAACACAGACGCTACCCCGCGCAAGCCTAAAGCACCACAGCGTAAACCTTCAAATGTCAGCATCAATCTCTGTTCCAGTAGTGAAGACAGTACAGACCACGAGTGGGATGTGGGGAGGATGACTAGCAAACGTCGAGGCATAACCACGCGTCGATGTTAGTGGTGATGAAGTTGTGTAAGTTGCGCCGCCACCGTCATCGCAGACGCCCGTCAGCAGTCGCTTACGCGAACGTACCCTTTTTGATTCTGAAGATACACCGAAACCTCGCGTAAGCGCGAGGGAGAAGGCGCATGATGCGCCTGACTTCTGGGATGATGTTCCCCCCACTACAGAAAGCTCGTGAAAGAAAAGCCTACTATTCAGCCTCGCTCGTCTAATCATCTCTTTTCGTAGAAGTGCGTCGTCCTCTCGGATGTCGGGGGAGAGTTACTCATAGTTGTTGAGTGACTCCTCGCCGATGGAAACCATTCGATCCTAGTAATACGTATAATCCTATCTAACTGGAATGCATCACTGTTCATATTGTACTTGTTCGACATAATCTACAATTGTTTTCAAAAATCGTACAAGTTACGGGCGTCACAAAGCATGTGGTAGTGTCACGACTAGACGCGTCGCAAGATTTGCTCTTCGCTTCTTATGCATATGTTCTGACTATATCTGCTCTGTTCTTTGAATCAATCGCTCTGACATGCCCTCTGGAAAAAAAATCTTGCTTTTTTGCTCTGACTCACAGCGCTCTCGCTCGATAACCAACATATTGCTCTCGGGCTGCTTGAATGTCGCAGGCTGATACAAGCATGAATGCACAACTTTCCTCTCCGAGAATCCCCCTTGAACTAATAGAGAGAATTGTTGAGATCTTTCTGACTGTTTTCTCCCCTGCACCAAGTACGAAACGGTTCATGACAATATCTCCGCTCACTCTATCATCGAGGATTCTTCGGCAGATCTTTGCTCTACGTCGATTCGCTCGCGATCTGCGCCTTCTAACTCGAGAGGAATTGTCTGGTATATTCAGTATTCTCTCTGCACTGAGTGAAATATTCTCTGACTCAGGAAACGTCGGGGCTTTTGCGTGGGTGAGGTCAGTATACGCGTTATGTATATAAAATGCAACAAAACTCAAAGAGACTCCAGATATCTGTCTTCCACTGCTGGGCTTGTCTCGAGGACAGCCTTGGTTGTACTGTGCATTCGCCTGTTCCTGACAATTTTTTGGATGCTATTCAGATGGCGGTAAGCGCCATTCGCTTCGAATCAACGCTTAATGTTGATATGAGGATCGCAGGATACATTCGCTTCCGCATTGAGCACTCTCAAGTACCTGGAACACCTGCATCTAGGAGTTTCTCTGTCGGACGATCCTTTTCTGTCTTCGCACATCTCTCATGTTTTGGAAGAAGAAATCCCGGATGTCGTCCAAAAATAGAACGAATGCCAACAATGCTTCGACGGAGCGGCCGTTGCTATTAGGAGACGAGAAATGCAGGCCAGCATCGGCCAACATCGTGGTTGGTTGACGACTCAAAGCACTCAAGACGATTGCTCCTTGCTGCCGATATTGGACCCGTTCATGTACAGGAAGAGCATGTCAATTCTGATGACACGATAGAAGACACAGAGGACCCTTCTGGTGACGAAGGTGATATTGATGGCGAAGACAGGTTCGAAGAAAGATTCGACAGCGACAATTTCAAGCCAAGCGTTTTCAAGAGCATTGACTACCAAGGTATGAAGACGACGATATTGATTTTGCGAAGTCAGGGGCGCATCAGAGTGAGGAGAGCACAATAGATGTCTGGGCTGGAATTTCCGTAACTTGTTAAGGGTTTAGTATCCACGAGGCACTCAAAGGAACGAAGGAATGACATTTGCCTGTTGTTCAATGGCCAGTTTGTGAATCCGGACATCTTGTATACTTACAGAGTAACTGCCGATGATTGTTATAATTCCATTCCCAGTTAGGTTATCCATGACCATTGTTTATTTTCGAAATTATACCGGCCAACTAGGTTGAACAATGGTTCTGGACAGTGGCCCACTTCGATCTGATTAGCTGAGAATGGCTGGCCAAGTGGCAAATTTTGAGTATAACAGGTGACCAGCCCTTAAACCGGGTTATCGAGACCCCCATACTGGTTGACGTTGACCATAGCGCTTGTCGTGCTGCCCAGCTTGGTTGCCACTTCGTCCATTCTGTCACGATTATCATGGATTCCGATTCCAAAACGGCCGAATTCGCAAGGCTCTTTAACTTCTTTGAACGCCTCGCCTCGCACAAGTCTAACTCTCACAATGACGAGAATAGTGACACCCCCAGCGCCGACGACATCGACTCTATATCATTGCCCACCGACCTCGCTCCGGTCATTCACAGTCTCGCCAGTTTAATTAGTACTCGTAGCACCAATGCAGAAATACGCCAGCAGAAGTCTGGAGGCCGCAAGCGCAGCTACACGATCGCGACAACCTCTCGTGACACCCACAATGACGAGTCACTCGCAAAGTTTCCCCTCGAGAGGAAATATCATTTTACGTTCCGGCTCATGCTCCACAAGCTTTACCAGATGGACGATTGGAAACAGAAGGTGAAGGAGGTTTTGGAGCGCTCGAAGATGGACTACAAGCCTTTGTCGGAGACGAGTGTAGTGGCGGGGAAGAAAGTAGAAGAGCAGGGGCAGGAGCAGGAGAAGCAGAACGGCCGAGTTCATTTCAAGGCAGGCGTCGCTGGAGGCTCGCGCAAAACCACCGTCCGTCCTCGCGCCCACTCCGTGTCGTTAATCGGGAAAGCCAAGGACGCGAGGCCAACTAGCCCTCATCTCAGGTCTCCTGTCACGAAAAGCCGCGAATCTGCTGGGGACGCTCGGGCGGTCAAAAAACGTTGTGTCGGAAGGAGAAAGTCCCTGAGCGGGCCATTGGGTACAGAGGCGGGAGGAATTGGAAGAAGTTGGGTGTACGATGCGGCGGTATCTTCGATAGAGGTTTCTCAGCGCGACAATGAACCTGGACGCCAAGGAAATGGGGGTTTGTTGGGATACGCATATCTCGGTGTTGCTGAACCTGGGAAAGCGACGGGAAGGCGTCGTGTTAGCCTCGGGGCACCTGGAACACAAAATTTGGACGGCGGCGTTGTTAAGAGGAGGAGGGTTCTGAGTGTCATGAATAACATTACACCAGTCCAGGCGCAGCGTAAGCGCCCTTTGGAGCTGTGAACTTGCATTCTTGCATTATCTTTTCATCTGCACTACATCTTGTAATACTAGCCACCATCAGCATCGACATCACAACTTGCAAAACTGAAATCTACCTTTCCGTCTGAACATATATGGGAGTTCTGCACTATATCTACTGTGACACTGTGACTTTTGCTGCGCCGGGAGGCAGCATCCATCAACGGTGCGCCCGGGGAGACACCAGACACCCCCACCTCCTCTCGAAGATATTAGATCGTGATAGCGGCCTGGGAAACGTCTACAATATGCAAGTGGGCAAGACACATGCGCGTCGGAATGAGTTATAGTGTGCCGCCGACCCATGTGGTGAGCGACTATCGGCCATGTCAACATGTTTGTTAGTATCAGACCACCGATGACCGCCTATGCGAGTTTATATGGTCGTTCCCAAGGCATCAGGTACCACGAGCGAAGGTTTGACATCTGTCGACAGATTTAATCCCCACAAAGGAGAGAGACACGAGAAGGGGCGCTCACATAATATATATCTAACTCCGCAAAAGGTTAGCGCGAGTATCCAACGCTGTGGCTTTGAACATTGCCGTGGTATACGGTTGAGAGATGGAATAAAGTACTCCTCCGGCAGTTCTGATAATAAGGGCAAAACTCTATTGCACTCGCTCGAAATGTCACTGTTGTCGCAACCGCAGCCTGAAGGCGTTCTTCGAAGCTCGAGAATTCGGATCAAGGTATTGCTCGTAAAACCCAGCGACAAATTCCTCCGCTTTGAAACCAAAACGATTATAAAGGAGCTATGAGGGAAATGAGATAATGGTTTCTGCCTAGAAAGGAATGAATTACCATTGCTGAACTGTTCACGGAAACGTGGAGCGTGATATCTTTTTTGGGATTTAACATAATAAGGTGATATAACATGAATCTATACCAGTCAGTCAAAAAGGTTTACCCGGTCTGTCAGTGATGCGTACCTTGCAATTCGGGCGTTGTCCCAGCCGGCTCTGACGGCAAGATATGTAATGTACGTCTCGCGCGGAGAGCTAAGGATCGCAACGCCAACAACCAATCGTTTGTATGTTGCGATGACTGTACATCTCTCGGGAGAATGATCAAGAGAATCGCTGACTGCGGATAATCTTCAAGTTGACCCACCACATAAAGAAAGCGGGTTCCATACCGTTAATCCCCTTCCAGAAGGCTCGTTCCAAAAGTTCATGAACCCCTTGCAGATGCGACTCCTCTAGAGAGGTGTAGATGATTGGAGCCAAACTCTCAATAGGCCGTTCCCTTTCTGGGCTTTGAATCTTTGTCACTAGATCATCCCTGGAGTCGAACGTAATGCTCACAAGCTCAGAACGTAATGATCTCGAATATCGCACATAAGAGACATCCAAGGAGTGATTGTTTCCCAGTCTACCGCGATGGCTGAAGATGGTACGAATGCCCTGGTACCTTGAATGCGTGATAGGAACGACGACGCAAATGGAGTTGTCTGGATGCTATGAAGGACGTCAATAACGTGGGGATGCGGCTGGGTGGTTGCTCGCGACATCGAAAGAGGCGTGACTGAGTCAGTTGCCTGTAAGCAGGGATCCGGAATTTGAGCTCGACGCCTTTCCTGAAGATCTATCAATTAAGCGTCCACAATCCTGTAAAAGACGCACTCGATTGAGCTTTAGTTTCCTTTCCGCTATCGCCGTAGTGACCGATATAGAATCTCCGGGGCTCACGAGACCGCTAATGAGAGACGAAACTTCAGCTCGTGTTGGAGAGCGGAGGATTTCGCCCTGGTTGACTATGAGATTCTTCAAAACGCCAAGAATGAAGCATCTTTACATTCTGACCAAGCTCTGTAACTTGAAGGTTCGTGCGCGTTTGCAAAAATTCCGGGAGCAATGTTTCAATGATGTCTTGAAAAGAAAGGACTGACGGGTCGCCATTTCCAAGCTCGTCGAAGAATGCGCGTGAAAG
>JABAJS010000378.1:0-10762 GCA_018221635.1 Tephrocybe sp. 10521TJB
AGGTCAACTTGGCCAAGCATCTAGAACAAATACTTACAAGCTGAGAACATGCACAGAAGTGTCAGGTCAACTTGGCCAGGCATGTAGAACAAACAAATGCTTACAAGCTGAGAACATGCACAGAAGTGTCAGGTCAACTCAGCCAGGCATAGAGAACAAACACTAACTTCCTGAGAGAGAAGACACCAAAGATTGTCAGGTCAACTTCGCCAGACATCTAGAACAAGAACTTACTTGCTGAGAACATGAAAAAAAGTGTCAGATTAACTTGGCCAGGCATCTGGAACAAACACTTACTTCCTGAGACAAGGCACAGAAGGCTCTCAAGTCAACTTCACTAGGTATCTAGAACAAACACTTACTCCCTGAAAACATGCACAGAAGTGTCAGGTCAACATGGCCAGGCATCTAGAACAAACACTTACTCCCTGAAAACATGCACAGAAGTTTCAGATCAACTGGGCCAGGCATCTAGAACAAACACTGACTTGCTGAGAACATGCACAGAAGTATCAGGTCAAGTTGCTGAGGCATTTAGAATAAAGATTTACTCGCTGAGAATATGCCCAGAAGTGGCAGGTGAACTTGGCCAGGCATCTAGAACAAACACTTACTCTCTGAGAACATGCACAGAAGTGTGAGGTCAACTTGGCTAGGCATCTAGAACAAACACTTACTGCCTGGCAACATACACAGAAGTATCAGGTCAACTTGGCCAGGCATCTAGAACAAACACTTGCAAACTGAGAACATACACAGAAGTGTCAGGTCAACTTGGCCAGGCATCTAAAACAAACACTTACAAACTGAGAACATGCACAGAAGTGTCAGGTCAACTTGGCCAGGCATTTAGAACAAATAAATGCTTACAAGCTGAGAACATGCACAGAAGTGTCAGGTCAACTTGGCCAGGCATCTGGAACAAACACTTACTCCCTGAGAACATGCACAGAAGTGTCAGGTCAACTTGGCCAGACATCTAGAACAAACACTTACAAACTGAGAACATACACAGAAGTGTCAGATCAACTTGGCCAGACATCTGAAACAAACACTTACTTTCTGAGAAAAGGCACAGAAGGCTCTCAAGTCAACTTCGCTAGGCATCTGGAACAAACACTTACTTCCTGAAAGCATGCACAGAAGTGTCAGGTCAACATGGCCAGGCATCTAGAACAAACACTTACTCCCTGAAAACATGCACAGAAGTGTCAGATCAACTGGGCCAGGCATCTAGAACAAACACTGACTTGCTGAGAACATGCACAGAAGTGTCAGGTCAACTTGGCCAGCCATCTAGAACAAACACTGACTTCCTGAGAACATGCACAGATATGTATAAGAGGACAGCAATGTGTGTATCTTATTTGACTATTTTGAGTTGCATGTACTGTATTAATGTTTTCTTTGCTCCCAGGGGCCTGGCACCAGAGATTGTGCATTTCAGGCATCGGGAGGACAGGAAGCATCTTAGGGGAAACAATGGCTGGTATATCAAGGATGCATGGTAGGTTCTTTTGTACACATCATACACTGACTGATTGACAAATGCTCTTTGATAGCCCCATGGGTAAGAAGGTGCCCTACAACACATGCTACATGCTCTGGTAGGGTTTCTCCTCAGCGTTCATTTTGCAATGATCTCACTAGACCTCTTTTCCAGGCCAGAAACAATTCAGTCCCTGTTCATTGCCTACCGCCTCACTGGGGATGAGAAGTGACCTGAATATGCTTAGGATATCTTCCAGTCAAGAGGGGGGTGGGGGCTGTGGAGCCTGTGCATGTACCTGTGCCTGGGAGGAGGGGTGCAGGGTTGTTGAAGAGGTTGAGAGGGGCTCCAACTCCAACAACAACTCAGAATATGGAGAGGAAGGGGAGGACAAGAGGATGTACATATCTGTAAGAACATGTGTGGTGCTGAGGTTTTGGGGGGTGATGTTGGGGTGGTGTCACAGGGTTGTGGATGGAGTATTGTAAGGGAGTTAATGTTATGCTTGGGGATTTGAGGAGGACAGAGGTAGGGTTGTTGAGGAGGTTTGAGGGGGAGGGGGTTGTTGAGGGGGCTTTATGACATTTTATGAGGTTTTTGGACGTTTTGGGTTTGTTAGATTCTTTTTTTTTTTTTGGTTTCTTCTGGGTTCACCTGCAGCAATACACCATACCATACCTGCACTCTCATTGATACACACACACCACACACATATATCCCCACCCTCACTCGCACACAATTACAGTATACATACACATGCACACATGCTTTCACTTCACCTTTTTTCTATCATTATCCCTTGCTGTCTCGTCGATATCTTGACTCTATACATACCATCCCACGTACCCACTCCACTTTCTTGTAAGTACATTGTTTTGTTTCTTTTTGAACAGTTATAACTGCATCCCACATCCCACATCACACCACAATGCAACCTCATTTGACTCTGACTGGCCCCACCATGTCACAATATGTGTATAGGATCCACTAGCATACCTAAAGCCCCTTACTCTTGTACATAAGTGTCACCCCCCTAGTGTGTCATCAAGAAGCATCATCTTGCCTTATGTGCCCCTCACAGGCTAACCTGCAATACCAGACCACTACTCATGCACTACCCATATGCATTGTCTAACCTATTTGTAATGCCTCCATGCCAGTCCTCAGGTACAGGCATGCTTAATGGGGAGTCCAAGTGTTGGCATATTACCTGATTTGGTAATTTGGCAATGATGCCAATGCCAATGCAATTGGCTGACTGAGCCACAGAATATAGAGAAACATAGAGTATATTATAGAAGATTCTAGTAGTACAGTACATACAGTATATAAGTCTAATATAGTAGAGAGCAAACTCCTCATGAGTTTGGCCCCCAGTGGTCTAACAACCCGTGTGATAGCTCATTATAACCCCAAAATCACAACACCAAGTGTTCTTAAATTTAAAATGAAGGCAGAGCTGAGTGTGGTGGACCAACAGCACTCAGTGTTACAGCAAATACCTGAATGATAGACCCCTTTGAGTTTGCCTTGTTTACCTGATGGCTACATGTTGTTTGATCTGTAGACAACAAAAACCAAAAATAGACCACATCATGGTTGGTTGATATTCTGCACAATCTTTCTTTGACTGGGTAACCTGATATGATGAGTAGCAAGTCACTAAATAGGTAAAGAGTCTTATTTTTTTCCTGCTAAATCTGCAATGTTTCAAAGCTTGTTGGATTGTCATTGGAGATGATTCCACATGTATTCTCAAGCAAGTCTTGAAGCTCAGAGAAGATTGGGTTTTGACCACTGTGAGGTGCAACACTAATCTTTTCAATTCTACAGACAGATGAGTCATCTCATAGCTGTATAATTTCATTCTATTTACAGAATAAGCTCAACTTGGCATTTGCAGCACACAGTGGATATCAAGCCACCAGGTACACAGCCAAACATTTTAGGTGTCCTGAGGATGAATTGCACCTTTCGCATGTTTGGATGTCTCTGGATTAGTAAATTATACATTAGTTAAGATATACTAAGGCTAGTCAATTAAATTCAAAATCAACTCCCTCTATGTTATACCCAGTGTGATGTCTGACTTATCCCTGACATGAATTGATATTGGTCCTGCAGATGACTGTTGTTTGTCCTCAGGACATTTCTCAGCTATCAAAAGGAGATGAACTCTTTTATGGAAATTGTTGGACTTCAGAAAGATATCAGCATGCAAGGAGGTTGAACTTCAACTTGTGCTTGTGCTTCAACCTCATGCAGCAAGCACTATGCTCGACTTCCTCTGATTAGTATAAGGTATGTCTTCCAAATATTGATTATCACCATATAACTGACAGTTAGCACACAGATTTATGCAGGCTGTTGCCCCATGAGCATACACACATGTATATATTTTGTAGCCCTCTGTTTCCTGTATATGCAGCTCTCCATTGAATTCAATACACATTTTTTGTAATACCACCTAAATTCTATCCTAAAATTAGACACAGGTACACAGCCTATCCCAAAATGTTCCAGTGTCAATGCAAATTGTCCTCAGGATGTTTTGAAGCTGTCCCAAGGATATTTTGCATTTGCTTAGCCAGAGGGGTGCTGAAATTCTCCCTATTACAGTGGCTCATTTGTCCAGTAGACAATTGGGATTCTGGCCTGATCATAGAGTTCCTATTGGGGTTGACTATCTTTATTCCCTCCACTGTAATTGCACATGGGAATGCCTCTATTTGTGCAGGTGAGACTTGGTATTCTTTCATGCAGTACAGTGCTGGAGGACTTTTTCAATGGGCAGAGCAAGGGTTTCAGAAGCAAGAGGATTTCTTTAGAAGCCTCATGCCAGGAAGAACTTAAATGAGAGGAGGAGAAGCAGGAGTCTTGATGGAAACTCAGCCTTGATATGCTCTCTACACTAGATGACATCCATGTACCATCAAATTAGAATGCAATCATCATATATGTAACATCTATTCAGCAATGAGAGAAACCAAAAGAAGAATGAGGTTGAATTCTACATCCATGGTGAACATGTTGAATTGAGTAGCATCAACTTGGTACTTACTGTGATTCAATGCAATATCAAGCCCATTCTATAAAAAAGCCAATGCCACAAGTATTGCAGTATCATAAGCTATATATTTCTCTTTAGAATGGTACCATCTATAGTAAAGTATAATTTTTAAACTGTAAAGTCTTGCACTGTAAGCCGTATCTCTCTATATTCACAATTTACACACTTTTTCCATGGCAGTTTTTGTAAAATTGCTATATTTAGTAAGAGCCTGATTAGGATGCAACTGACACAAATGTTGTATGACCATGTAGCCATCAAATGCAGCAAAAATATCTTTTCACTGTCCAGCCATGTCCTCACAAACTGAGAAAAAGGTAATTGCAATCATGTAACAAATGTATTATGACAGGTCACCTACTTCTTTCTAGAGTGTGCTAACATGTAGTTGACCATATTCTACACAGAAATCATAAAGCTATTCGAGCCAAATCGCACATGTATGCACAGAGGTACATCTGTGTAATGGTTCACATTTAATGCCTTTACTAAAAGCTTCCAAAGTCATAAAGATAGTATGCTTTCCAAGGAGCTTGAGGCATTCAAAACCAGAAAAAGAGGATATGATAAGAGGTATTGGGAAAACAATTAAAGGAGATTAGCTTTCAAGGAGTGGGAGAGATGGTATGTCTTGTTTCAACTTGCACTGTTACAGATCAATGAGTGATTACATTTCAGGGAAAGTGGATGACTCATGCAGAAATCCAAGGCTGCTCATGCCACTAACACAGATAATCCAAACATTGTGAAAAGTGGCAAATGGGGTAGTGCAGACAGGCATGATATTGCCCTTCAGTCCAATCTTGTGGATGCCAACTCATCTAACAGGTCTGATGGTGGAGGACTCAGGGTCTCTGTCTTTTGAGGCTGCAAGGCTGGGCAGGGTGGGACAGGAAAAGGCATACAAGGCAAAATTTTTGTCTTTCAAGCACAACTGACAATCAAGGAGCAGCTAGGCCAAAATTAGTTGCATGGATATTTCAGGATGGAGGAATGCATACAAGGTAACAAGGTTAGGCAGGGTGGGACAGGAGAAGGTGTACAGGGTGAAATTTGTCTTTTAAACACAGTTGACAGGAGCAACTAGGCCAAAGTTAGTTGCATGGATATTTTTTAGGATGGAAGGATGCATATGGTAAAGGCCTACAGGGTAAAAATTCAGCCTGGTTGATGAACAGTTTTGTCAAGCTTCATTGCTTGTCACCAATGTTGAAGCAATTTTGGTTACTTGATGGCTTGACAGAGGTTAATTGAGCACAAGGTCCTGCATCTAGCAAAGAAATTCACCTGTTTCATGACTGACTTCACCATTGTGGCCCTGCCCCAATTTTTGGAGGAAACCCCCCTTCAAGTGTCAACCATGTTCTACTTCGACCCCACTTGGATGGACAAAACACTCTGTGTAAGTGTCAACTGTATTCTGAAAGTTGAGGAGTTCCATGCTGGACATCAGGTGGCACCCAGTTCTTGCCATGTTTCTGGATTACTGCCAAATTGTGCCTTGAGTGTGGGTTGATCTTCTTAAGTTTTTGTGAACCTGTGATGCCTATCTTGATCATTCAGTATCACTTAGGAAAGATAGGGCATGCAAACAAGGATGTATTGAATATGGAAGAACACAAAGCCTTAATCAAAAATAGTTGGTACCTATTGGATGAGTTCCACAGCATCAGCATTCCACACTTTAGTATAGTAGTCAGCTGCCTTTTTCCATGTCTCAAAGGATTTCCAAGTACCATGGGGGTGCTTTGCCACTTTATCAACCAGGAACCTGTGATAAAGAATGAGCATAGATGGAGGGGAGGGAAATGGAAAACCTACCAATCTTCAAAGACTTCCATGGGTGATAGCATAGTAGATTGGGGCTGCCAATGCAGGAGGGCTAAGTTGAGCAGGGGACAGTGCTCCAGGAACTGGAGCAGGCAACAATACTTCAGGAGCTGACAACATTGCCAGAACAGGTGCCTTGAATGTCAGGTGTTCTGCCATGGGCTCTTCTCTGCTGAGGCAAATAGGGCTGTCAGAGGCTGATATCTGAGAAGGCATGGAAGATGAAACTGCCAAGTTGCTCCTACAAGACAGAGTGGATGGTGGTGCCAAAGTTGCACTGGCATCATGATTAACTTGCTCCAACACTACTGACACTGTCTTGCTGTGGTAGCTTGGAGTGGAAGGTGGGGCAGGAATAGCATGGCTAGGAGTGGAAGGCAAAGCAGGGACTGCACAGCTGGCATGAAGCATTGCAGTATGTTCTGCTGCTGATGGGAGCTTTCCCATGCCCTTGCCCTTGTGACCAGGACCTGGGGAGGGAGATGGAGGAGCTGTGTGACAAGGAGGACAAGCTGAGGTGGGAGGAACAGCTGTGGGTGTAACAAAAGTCTTCTTGGTAACTGTTTTCATGGTGGTGACCTTGGTGCCACCTTGAGTAGTGGTGGCCACAGTTGTAGTCATGACTTTCCTAACATCAACAAGCAAATTGCCATCAAAGTGTCATCTTTGTGCTCCAGGTCTGAGAAATCATGCAATGAGCTCAAGAGATTACTCCCTGAAAAGTCACTCAGGACAGAGTTTGGAGGAGTTTCTGAGGCTAATTGATGAGTGTTAGTATAGATTATTCATGGCAGAGGTATCTGCTGGGGCAACATTCAATCCTCAATGTTCATGATGGTGCACACTATGAAGAGAATTATGAGAAAATCAGAGTGCAATGAGGAAACTAACCTACTTGTGCACTGCAGCTGGTGGGTCAATTAGGTCGATCTCTGCACATAGATGATAAGTAATGTATGGTAAACATTATCAAAAATTCACTGCACTGAAGGTATATGTTGATGTGGTCCAGTAGAGGGAAATAAAAGATGCCCCTGGAGTGAAGAGGGACATTGAGACAAAGTAATAAGTAATAAGAAAACACAAAGACCCTATGCACATTAGCAATAGTGAGAGGAAGAAGTTGTAGTGTCACCACCCAGCACCCATTCCAAATGGGTACATGTCACAACAACCCTGCCACATCCCTTCAGCTGTCACATTCTCAATGTCCCTTCAAGGCTCTACCAATTGTGCCCTCCAATCTGCACAATGGTGAAAGATTTAGATGTGATAATCCATTCAAAACAAATCCTTCATAAATATGGCTGACTTCCTTGACTCCCAATATTTTTGCCCCCACTATGGTGAACCCTGGCATTTTTCATGGACAGCACAAGGACTTTCTCTTCAGCAAACTTGATGTCTACAAATGCACTGTTGTTGCTGGCCATGCTGCAGACACACTACTCAAAATTCAGTGATGTCAATGACTTCATGGCTGATCCAGATTGTCTGCCTCTACCCAATGTCTCTGTTGTTGGCAAGGAGGCTTATAATGCTGCAGTTGCAGAAGAAAAGGCACATGTGGCCAAGGTCAAGAAACTTAGGGCTGTGAGTAGTTTTACCTTCTTGCTTGCTGCATGGATGAACACTAACACATCTAAGATAACAGCAAATCTGAGGCTTTTTAGCATATCAGTATGGAAAGTCTCACGAATTGACTTCAAAAGAGTCTGGAGCCTTTGATCTTTACACTGTGTTCTACTACAAATTCCTTGGCTTCTCCCATAAGAAACCTTGTCACAAGGTGTAGACAGATTGCCCAATTTGGTAATCTGGCAATATCCAGCCCCCGACGCCAACACTGATGGCTATGCAGAAAGAAAGAGAAACATACAGAATATTATAGAAATTTCTAGTAATACTTTACAAGTAGTATATATTCAATAGATAGTGGGCCAGTCTCCTCATGAGATTGAACCCAAAGGTCTAACAACCAGTGTGATAGCTATAATGTTATCCCCAAAATCACAACACAAGGCTGCCCACAACATCTATCACAGGTCTCATCCTGACGAGGTCAAGGGGCACTTCCAGGTGATTACAACCAGCATTAAGGTTGACAAGAGCAACATTCTTTTGTATTGCAACACTGCTGCTCATGGAGCCTTCAATAAATTGAAGAAAAGGAAGAAAGAATGGGAACAGATAGCTACTAATAAGCATGCAGCTGAACTGAAGGAATGGAATAAGGCAAGGAACTGCAAACCTTCCAAGGATCCTGCCAACCATCAAAGGTAAGCTTGTTTCATAATCATGTCTCTTCACAAGCTTACAGAACATCACAGCCATTGAACATGCTCCAAAGTTTGTTGCCCCAATTCTCAACATCCTGGAAGATCTGATGGGGTGGAAGTGGCAACTCACAAGCAGTGGACATGAGCCAGCTGATGGCAGAAAGCTTAACATCATGAGGTATGTGTTTCATTGGCTATATTGTGAATTCCTCTCTAACCATGCATTCAGTCTCAGCTTGGGCACCACCATGGGGGAAGTAGGGCTGACCTTTGTCCAGTCACAGTGGGACATCTACAAGAAGTTTGTCCTCCCTGTCTGGGGTAACTTCCCATGCATGTGTTTTTGTAAGTCCATTTGATTTATCTATTGCATTGCTGGAACTGACTACAACATCTGATCAGCACCAGATGACTGTCATGCAAGGGCTCTTCCAGATACTGGGCTGTCACTGGCTGAACTCAGTGAAGAGCATGCTAGTTTCATGGTCAACACTATGGAGGGTCTCTTGTCACTCCCCTGTGTTGCCAATTCATATGTCTCAGGTTGGTCCAGCATGCTACCAGCCCCTCCTCATGCATTGCCCTTCCTGCCAGCACAAAGGCAACCCTCGACTCTATTGCATGCTCTGTTGGAAGCCTCATCACAGGCTTCATCGCAACCTTGATCTTGGGTCCCATCTCCTGCTCCATCTCATGTGCCATCATGAGTCTTGTCACAGGCCCCATCCCCTGCTCCATCCCATGTGCCATTGCAAGCCTTGTCACAGGCCCCATCTCCTGCACAATCACAAGTGCCATCTTTGGGTCCACAACAACCTTCTCCTTCTCCACTGCCTTCAACTCAGTCCTGTCCACCACACTCACTCTCTCTGCTGCCATCAGCTCAGGCCCCTCCACAACCTTCAACCCAGGCCCCTTCATTGCCATTGGCTCCTCCCCATTGACTGCAATCTCCCTCTCTCTTGCCATTGACTAAGGCCCCTCCACCTCCACCTCCATCAACTTAGGCCCTTCCACCATGTCACCCCTCTCCACTGCCACTATCTGAGGCCCCACCTATATTGCTGCCATCAAGTCTCCTGCCTCTGCTACCATCGAGCCATCGACTGAGACCCCTCCACCTCCACCTCGGTCAAAACAGTCAACTCTGCAGAAAGGGAGTAAGGGAAAATGGGCTTTCAAGGACAGTGAGAACACCTCTGATTGCTCCTTCAAATGACAACATATCAACAAAGAGGATAAGTAGACTCCAATGACCCCTGGACCTCTTGTGGTCACTTTGCTGCCTTGGTTTGAGAGTGCATTAGCTATGTTGAGGTCAGAGAAGTTTAGCATGATGTAGTCCAACTTGCTTATGGCTTGGGAGCTTTTTGAGACAGAGGCTGGCTTTGCTGATGCTCCTGCGCTCCCATCCACTTGATGGCCAACCTGTGTGAAGGATTGGATCCAACATGCTCAGTCAGCCAAATACTGTCCCAATGTCAACACCAACACCCTCGAGAACAATTTTGGTGCATGGTTTGAAGTCATCTTGCCCCACCCTCTACTATGCTGGAAAGAACAGCTTTTTAAGTGTCTCTGCAGTGCTATTCTTTTGGAGAAATGGGCTTTCAGGCAGTGGGCATGAGGACAAAGCATGGGAGCAGCATTTGTGGTATGACATACATATGTAGGTAGCCTAATATAGACATTTTCTGCTTTCTGGCATGCTCAGGGAGTGCAGGGAGTGGCTGCCAAGGTTGCTGACACATCTTCAGGTGCCTCCAATGGGTGGCTTAGCCTGCTATAGCAGCTGTGTAAGTTTTTTTGGGCAAGTGGGGAATTGCCCTGTGTGATCACTTCAGGGTCTTGGGCAATTTCCCTTTATATAAGTTCAAAAGGGCTGATACAGGTGTGTTGATGAAACTTCAAGGACCATCAAGGTCAATCCTTGCATGTCTGAGAATGTTCCCAGATGTTCAGTGCCACTCCAATTGCCACATTCCATTGCACTCACACTCATTCTT
This sequence comes from Tephrocybe sp. 10521TJB, assembly GCA_018221635.1. Classification (NCBI taxonomy): domain Eukaryota; kingdom Fungi; phylum Basidiomycota; class Agaricomycetes; order Agaricales; family Lyophyllaceae; genus Tephrocybe; species Tephrocybe sp. 10521TJB. The sequence continues at coordinate 10,675 of JABAJS010000378.1, forward strand.
ACTTACAAGTATTTTGTAGAATATTCTAGTTAAACTTTCTCTCATGTATATAAGAGCCTTGGAATGAGGCAGTAGTATAATAAGAATT
>JABAJS010000379.1:0-10743 GCA_018221635.1 Tephrocybe sp. 10521TJB
TTTCACATCATCTACTTGAAGAAAGACTCTTCACCTGATTTTCAGAAGATAATGGGCCTCTGTGAATCCATAACATTCATGTGCAAACAACCACCACTCAAGGACAGGCTGCTTACAATCGAGAACCAGTGCGGGAACAGTATGCTAGGAGATGATCCTATTGATGACGCGGACTTCACATTTTCGTTATTGGCTATTGATCCTGCTGGCAATGACAGAGAACCTGATGAGCTCGACATAGCTAGTGACCACGTGTCCTTTGCCGACCACCTTCATTTTTCACCGCCGATCCATTCTCCCTTTCCTCACCTTACATCAACCCCAACCTCCAGCCATTGCCAGCAGTGCACTCCAGCAGATCATAGACACTCTCAAGTTGATTCAGCAGCTACGCATCTGGCTACTGGCCATGTTCAACGAGACCTGCAACCTGCAGTCAGGAACACTCATGCACTTCCACCTGATGCCCCACCATCTACTTCACCTTCGCCGTTGTCACCTGTCCCCGCTGATGATGAGCTGGATAATTTTTTCGATCATCTGATCGCATCAAAGGCTCCTGTCGAATATCGACCCCATAATCCAGGTAAACCAATTACAAGTTTTTTCATTGCTTTTACTCATGTTCCTACTATGTCCTGCTGCAGTGATGACCCCTAAGAAAAGGAAGAGCCGAAATAAAAAGCATGATGAGCTATCCAGTAGGCTATTTACTATTTCTTGTCAATGTCATTTTATGCTTAAATCATTTTAGATATAATTTTGGTTAACCAAAAGGGCAAACAGAAAGCTCGCAAAGCAGCCATGTCACAGAGCAAACCTGGTGTTGCCCAAGAGAAAGATGTGGCTGAAATTGAGCAGGATACCAGATGTGTGACTTTTGATGTCCCCTCAGATGTTGATGCCATAGACTTGGTATGCATTGCAGTGAAGCATTAATATTTATCCTGGATGGTTGCTGATTTCATTGCTAATCTAGGTGAGTGGCCAAGAGTCCAAGCCATGACATCCGGTACCAAGGAAGAAGGCTACCACTACCGCTACCGCAGCAAGTTCTAAGCAACATATACAACCAAGTCGATCTCTGCGGTCCCGACCAAAGGTGAAAATTCTACAACTCTGCTGCAGACCATTTGGCTAATTGCTTCGTTTAGGCTACGTGATTTGTGTATATCATTTGGCATAAAGTAGCTTTAGGAGGCATAATATCACTATAAATGCCAGTAAAAGTATATTCTTTGTGCCCTATCAACTCAACGTCCAATTCTCATGTGGCAGCTGGATTGCCACCAGTCTGGCACCAGAGTTGTCACCGGTGCCCATCATCAAATATTAGATTGCCGAATGATTGCCACCAGATGGCAATCAGGTGGCAATCAGCGCCTGATGGCGACCCGGTTATAACCGGCCCCTAAAAAGTCCGACTAATAGGAGTTTCACTGCTTCCCTCGGGTGCTGTGCTTGAAATTACCGGTTGCGCGTCGGTTGAAGGAGAGGATGTGTCGGGCGCCTGCTCCGTGGGTGCTGGAGGATGTGGCTGTATCAGTAAAACGGTTACTCGGTCTTTTGCGTCTTTGTCTATAGGCGGCTGATCTTGAATGCATCTTTCTTATCTTTTGCTACCCGTCCACTCGCTCAAAATGGTCTCAGAGCACTCAACGCTCCCAGAGCTTATGCCTCTACAGGCGAGGAAGTTTCAGTATGGATGATGCACCGAGAGGTCCCGTCATGGCACGGAATGTCTCGACAGTACCCTGTCCTCAGCTCATGATACTTTCGCCACCACAGCCCCGGTGCTCCCATTCCCAGCAGATATCACCCTGATTGGTCGCTCCCTCCGCCCTTATGGCTTAGGTGCCCCTGCTGCCTCAACCGACGGTCACTGTAACCAGCGACCCTGCCTTTCGAGCCCTCCACGCTGCCAAATAACGCACTGCAGCCCTGCCATTTGTGCAGTTTCTGAATCTGTGATCTTACAGATCGTCACATTTCGACTCCGTCCTCTCTACCCAGGACGCTCTCCAGGTCGCATAGTGTCGACGCCTCTTAGGATGAATCCTACCTCACAGACGGGTCTTCCTGATGCTGGGCTTGTGGGATGTGTTCGGGATATCAACGAGTGAGGTTTGGGTTCGTAAAGCTACAAATTGTTCTGCCGCCATAGTCGAAACAATGTGAGAGGACTTACTTCGGCCCTTACAGAGTTCTTGAAGGTATGCCTCATCTCTCCAAGTGAGTAAGAATACTGATCTTTTCTACAGCGTCGCAAACACGTCTCTTACTCTCTACTATGTAACTAGTACACGTTTCCTCTGCGGTCACTTGAACGACAGCTCGATGTCCGTCTTCACCTCCTCCCTGCCCTCTCTTACGCACCTGGAACTCCTTGACCCCTTCCTCGTCCGCCAGCCAGCTTGGATCGCCTTCTTCGCCTCGCACCCTAGCCTTGAAACCTTCAAGATCAGTCAGTCCCCCCGATTTGACATCGAATGCATGCTCTCGCTCAAGAAACACTGCGCCCCAACCCTCACCTCGCTCCGCTTGCGTGAAATCGGGGGCTTTGATGAAAACCTCCAAGAGCTAGACATTGCGGACCCTGGAGATGTGAATGAGTCCACAGCGGACACGCTGCTGAGGGTGTTGGTGGCTATCTTGAAGACATTGCGTGTGCTTGATGTCTCGCGGCACGCGCTGCTTACTGACAGGGTGTTCCAAGAGGGACTGGACGGAGCTCGGAATGTAGAGCAGCTTGTCGTGCAGAATGTCCCACTGCTGACAGATCTGGGACTGGCAGGGTTCTTTGGAGGATGGAGCAATCCACCGCTGCACCGAGTTGACCTGGGACGGAACCATGAACTACGAAGTGAGGCACTAGTCGCTCTGCTCAAACGCAGTGGGGAAGGGTTGGAAGAATTAGCTATCAATGGATGGGACGAGGTTGGGACGGAGGCGCTAGTGATGGTGGGGCGGCTCGCTGGGGAGCTGAGGTTGGATGTTGGGTGGGTCAGGGAGGTCGACGACTTTGTCGTCAAGGCTTGGCTGGAGGGTGTTGAGGAAGAGAGCGGGTCGAAAAGGAAGAAGGCTGGAGTAGTTGGGTGTATGAGACTGCGTGAGGTGAAGGTATGGGGGTGTAACAAGATCACTGCGAAGCGCCCCAAGAAAGTGAGCTTTCGTTGTCCCTTTGCTGAAGCCATTTCAACTGACGACCTCTTTAGAAGGGCGTCATTATTCATGGTGTGGAGCCACGCAACGTCATGTAGACGTCGTTGAAGGTTATAATGGATTGGATTGATTATGTATGTATGTCTACGAACCATCGGAACTTTTTTCTTTCTCTTCAACTGTCAGCTTCACCACACAAGGTCTCCTTCCAGGATCTTGTCCTAGATGACGATTTTGATATCGACGATCTTTCGAAATTCTGCCAACTTTTCTTTCAAGAGCGGCTTGGCTTTTGCCTAGCGTGGCTGAAGGATGCGCTCATCGAGGCCCTGGCTATGTCAGGCCCTGCGGGAACATCAGCTAACGTTGGTAAAATTGGTAAGCTCCATTTTTGTCGATCTTGCACGAAATGGACCAACTCTCTTTTAACGTAGACAATCGCTTTCCAATACTGGGAGGTTGGATCTTCAACCGTAGGCACAATAGTCCAATCTCTAATGAGGCTTGGTGGGTGAGTACTAGAGGTCTTTTCCAAATCCCAATTTCAAAGCCCTTTCCGTAGTACCTCATGAAGTTGCTCGAGTTCCCAGCCAATGCCGAAAATCGTCTTGTCCGTCTGTGCAACAGCTACGATGACATAATTGGCTTCCTTTCATTCATTGCGTTCGATCACATGCCTACTCCATCGTTTTGTTGTTCCAAAGATCCAGCACAGAACGCGATGGGCCGTGCAGCAAGGAAACACCTCTCACTTTCTGGAGTTATTGTCGTAGATATGATCACAACCAACCAATTGGGAGTTGCACTACCTAACCCCTGCCCAAACCTACGCATGAGAGCCAAAAAACCTGGTTGCATCGTTTGGAGCGAAATCGAGTTTAGAGGGCATATCTTTGGAGCTCTGAAAAATGAACCTGATTCTTTCACGGAAGCTTTCCTGCGAGAATTGCGCACTCGTCCCGACCTTTTCCAAGTCGTCACGAGATCTGAAACCGATCCCCCACGCAAGGTTGGTGCCTTTGGGGATGGACCCGATGCGGCCTTACCATATTTGCGGATGCGTAATTTTGAAGCTCCCCCCAGCGGCAACATATCGGATGCAGATCGTGGCCCATGGATTGTCAAATACTCAGCAGTGAATCGCCTGTATGGCACCGATGATGCATTGCCAGGATATCTTACAGAGCTCAATCGCAGAACCCGAAAGAAGGGCGAAGGAGTCTCCTTCTTTTGGTTCTTGACTTTCCCTGTCAAATACTTCGTGATCCTTGACACAGTTCCCGGTAGACCTGTCTCTGTATTGGCCCGAAATGTAGCGTGGGCGGCACTCCAGGCTGGTGGATATGCAGAAGGAGAATACGACCCTCGGAAATACGCACGAGCGTCGGACACATTGTTCGAAAAGTGTGCGAAGGAGAGATTATCATGGATGCCAAAGACTTGGCCGGGATGGTCGATAACAAAGATGGGCGATTCACCTAAGAATGAACCTAGGTATAGGTCTGCGTCTACACCACTGGCAGATAAAAAGCAGTCATGTATTTTTATGTAAAACTGGTGACCTTTCTCCATAGTTCTCTGTCGATTTCTGGTATCCAACATATGCGGCTTTCATAATTAAATCTGATATTTTCCCGGAGCGATGAAGAGAATTATAACACAGAAAAAAAAGGAAAACTAGATATCGCGTCGATCTGTCACAGGAACATGAGTGGACCCTGTAACAGGTACATCGGGGACGGGTCCAGCGAAGTCATGGTGGGTGAAATTCGTCTTTGGCAGTTCATTCAACTGCATCGGAGCATCGGAGCGCACAGGCTGTGCTGGCCGGACTGGCATCTCCGACCGAACGAGCACAACTTCGGAGTGTGGAAGGAAATCAACGCGTCGTGGGATGAGGTCGGGGATGCTGAATAACATCACGGCGAGAATTTCTGGAAGCGCGACGAGGGGGTACCAAAAGTGCTCATTGATTTGCCTGGTTCTATCGCTTGCGGTCGCAGTGACAAAAGCCTGACGTATGAGTAGGAGGATGGAAATCGCGAATATGATGTAGACACCGCTATGAGTACCGAAGCTGCCCTTGGCGGTTCGTCTGTCTATAATATTCACAGATCATATTAGTTTGAGGCAGGGTAGACGGAGACGTTATGCGTACCACCCATCTCGTTCCAAAACAGCATAGATGTTTGATATATGAGCAGGACAACGAGAATCAGCGAGACGATGGCACTCGTGAGGTAAAGAGAGTTTCCGTCCGAGACAGTGCCCGCATCGTTGGAGGTGATCACCTGAGAGATGCCAACACTACCAATGACAATGGCTACGAGAAGCAGAATGCGATAGAGCGCGCGGTACCGGATTGTGCGTGGTATGAAATTGTTCGACAGCGACGAGCGGCACAGAGCATCTCTATAGAATAGGTTGTCAGCCACCTCAAAAAGGACTATCAACCTTCTTTAACGACGTACTTGTCCAGAACGAGGAGGTAGGCAGAGTATAAAAGGGCGAAAATACCGATGCCAAAAAGTATCTGTTCTCCGATGAGCAACCCGGTGTAAGTTCTCGTAGAGCCTGCTAGAACGGCGCGGAGGATGAAAGCTGTCAAGCGAACTATGGGACATGAATTAACGACATCAGGGAGGAAGTAGTAAAACACCACGTCAACTGACCCAGACAGAACAAGATCAGCGAATAGTAAACTCGACTGTGACGCCTGAAGGCTTGCACGACAAAATTGACCAAGAGTACCAAGTAAAGGGCAGCAAATACGGCAGCTGCAGGAACAGACCAGATGCCATGGTATGGCCCCGTGTAGAAGGTAGAATTGTCCATGGACACGGTATGAAGTGAGGATAGTTGACGGTGAGGATGAAAGGGGTGGATAACAATATTTAGCAAAGTAGAAATACTTTATATGCTTTTAAGGTCTCACAATACTAGGCAATCGAAGCTAGGTGACCATTAGCAGCTGTTAAAATGTGAAAGGAGTTCGAGGATGGTCAGCCACTAGAAATTAGGGGAAATAATAAAGTTGTTGTAGACCTGGTTTCTAGAGCTACACAGTCATCTATAAGCACCATAGATTTACTGTGGAGATACTTATAACTAGTAATGAACATAGACAATCAAGCTTCAAGCTTCAAGGTTCAAGTCATGTCGTCGTCAGAGGTGAGAGTGGCCCGGGCGGCCCGATCCAAATTTAAACACATCAAAACTTTTTTGATTTCGTGACTCCTTCCAAAGTTCCGAATCTTATACGTCGACTTGATCATACTTACTTCTCGTGAGCGCGAAGCTGAACCTCATCATGCCAGAAGAAGCTCCCTCGGAAACTAGCCCGTTGCTTTCGCCAAAATCAAGCACCGAACATACCTTAGTTTATCAACGTTTCTCGAAACGCAGGAAACGAGCTATCTTGTTTTTGGTCTCGTGGTGTGGCTTGATCCCTCGTCAGTAACACGCCTGTGGTATTGATATGGCTTGACGGACTAGTTATCTTTTTTCTTGATTGCAGTGTTTGTTTCGGGAAGTTTTATACCCTCAATACCCCAAATCGCACAAGACCTCGATACCACTGGCCCTATTGTTAGGTTAGTTAAAAGGACTCCTCGCGGTGATTACGGCTGATCCTTTAAAAGCCTAGCTGTCAGTATAGCAATACTTGCATCCAGCATAGGATCGATATCGGGGGCAACATTCTCTACTTTCTGCAAGTTGCTTATTCTGGCTTTTCCACACTGGTCAAATAACACACTTATACAGATGGTCGACGAATTGTATACCTTGTAACGTTGCCTCTCCTGTGCATAGGCTCTTTTGGAGTGGCCCAGTCAACAAGTGTACCGGAGCTATTAATCTGGCGCTTTATCCAGGCTTTCGGCTCTTCCCCAGGGTTGGCCATTGGTGCTGGCGTCATCGGCGACATCTATAAGCTTGAAGAACGCGGACAAGGAATGGGTATATTCTTTTCCGTTAGTCAACAGTCCGCCTAGTTATCGTTCTTCACTATCTGATGTTTATCCTACAAAAGGCCTGTCTCCTTGGGCCCGCATTAGCACCGCCAGTGGGAGGTGAGTCATTTTTTGGATGTCAATAAAAGAGTTTAACCACGTGGATTGTAGGCTTTTTTGCAGAATACTCCACATGGAGAATATTGCAACTCGTAATGGGTGCCTCTGGGTGTGCGATATTCGCTGCCGTTTGGACGTTCTTGCCCGAGACCAGCCACCCAGGGTCAAGAGGCGTGGAGAAGATACCACAAGGTCAATCAAAGATTGTCTTTATCAACCCCCTGAAGCCCTTGGCGTTACTCCGTAGCCCCAATCTCCTGCTTGTGGTCAGTATAGGACGGCAGTTGTGACCATCATTGAACTTATCTCCCTCGAGTCTTTGTCAGGTTTCCTCGTACTCTTGACAGATTATGGTATATTTCCTGGACTTGTCGTAAACTTCTTGGCTGAATACTGTTTACAGTCCTCTTAGTTCCACTTGCGTATACTATTGTAAGTCGCGTCTTTTCTCTTACCTCTATGACAAATTAAAAGCCATCGATTGAAAGGGAGCTCGATACAACATAACAAGCTCAGCAATAATTGGCGCATGCTTCTTACCATCTGGAATTGGCAATATGAGTACGTACTTGACGAAATGATACATAACTGAGGAACTTGAAGTCCTGACAAACTCGCCAATAGTTGGCGCCCCATTAGCGGGTAGGATATCTGATCATGTTGTAGTACAATCGCGCGCCCGGCGTGGAGGCGTTTGGTACCCCGAAGATAGGCTACGTGCTGCCCTTCCAGGGGCACTGATTCTTGTCCCCTTACCTCTCTTGTGTTCTGGTCTTTTGACGGAGTACGTACCAGGAATGGTCGGATTGATACTCAACCTGGTTTGCTTGTTCGTTCATGGTATTGGGGCACGTTGATAACCTACACTCTGCAACTGGTACTTGAAGACTAATTCCGAGTCCTAGACTGACATCGTCCTCAGTCCATCCGCAGCTTATGCGGTCGACGTCATGCATTCACGCAGCGCAGAAGCAATGGCTGCCAATGCGTAAGTTCTATATAACTTATCTTTCCGTAATAAAAGCTTATCATACCTACAGGGGTTTGCGATCACTGCTACTTTCCATCTGCGTTTCGGGAATTTTTCCGTCGATCGAGAAAATCGGAGTGTTGGGCACGGATTCTTTAGCTGCTTTGATAGGTTGGGGCGCCTGCTTGTAAGTGTTCTATTTCCGCGCTCCCGTTCGTTGCCCATTTTCACGCAGAATGTTATGGGCCACGATTCATTATGGCACTGAACTACGTGCTTGGGTTGACATTGGGTATTCCACTGCGGACAACAATTAGGTAAGGTCGGAATCATACAGAATAAAAGGTCCTATATTAGGGTATACCATGTTAAAAGAGCAGATACGTTGCTGGTGTTGCAGTTAGAAAACATGGAAACAAGTGGGGAACTGGCTAGGCCTAATCTTATCTCATACATGATCTTATCTCATACATGATCTTATCTCTCATGATCAAATTCTGTCGTTTTGAACTTGAAAGTCACCAGCCTCCTCATCAAGGGGATGTATAAAGAGTCCACAAGCCTCTTCATCCGGGAGTGAGGTGGGATAGGTGCGTAGTTGTCATACCCAGCACTGATTACCTCTAATTGTCTCCGAATTCGTAGCCAAAATGTTGCCAGCGGGCTATGTCAGCCAGCGACGACTTCAAACTTATGCAGACCACGACTAGAACAAGACTCAATGCATCGGATTATTCGTTCAATTTGAATGTGTGAAAGAACCGAGCACCAGAATTCCATCGAGGTGAGTGATCGTATTTCCTTCAAAAAGCCGATATTCCTGCAAAGTCTCAATTACAACAGCTGTGGGTTTGAGCAGCTCTAGCAGCAAGAACTTCTACGATGGCGCCATCCTCCCCTCCGAAAAGAGACATAAGGCGGTCTTTGTTGGCGGAAGGGGGTAGGGGGAAGGAAGGGCAAGTCCCGGGGTGCAGGGTACCCTCCAGGTACATCTCTTATGCCCTACGCCCCTGTCCTAAACTAACCACTCTCAAAACCTCGCACAGGACGCCCCAAAATACACTTACACGACCCCAAAGCTGCCCTGAAGCACCAGTCGGACGAACCGACGCCCCAAGTTGACCTCGTGCGACATGAATGCGACCCCTTCTACGATGCCCGCGACCTCCCCAATGCACGTACCAGCCACCATCACGAGCCTGATGGTTTTCGTGTCACGCAGGATTGAGAACGACCGCCCACAAGTGCCGAACCACGAACCACGAACCACGAACAAACAACCCCGAAGCAAGCATCGTCGCTCTATCTCACCCGTCGCGGCCCAGGCCGCTGACGCATCTGCTACGCAGGAGGTCTTGGCACGTGGCTGCGAAGAAGTTGTAGCAAGTGTATTGAGCAACAAGGACAAGGGATGCTGGAGTTACCCGCGGTTTTCTGATAATCGCGGATATCGTGAGCACACGGTGGATATGACCTTCACACGCAGGTACACTGTTACGACAGGAGCGGTTTTGGCGACGGCATGGCAAGAACCCACCCCGCGGTTTGTCGAGTGCCACGCCCTAGGCGCCACTCGGTCGTGGCACTCGAGTAAGGCTATTACTACACCTACAAATGTAATGTGCATATATCACCTTTGAAACACACAATTGTGCTACGATACATTCACATCTCAAGGTTTGTATAAGTTCTTTATGTCTTGGAACGTAGTACTTCTTAATACACAAATGTGACAAGAACGGTAATTGTTTAGTAGGTAAGTAGTATCTTTCGGAAGTATTTAGCAGAGGATCATAACGACGGACAGCATGGCGAAAGCAAACGACGCGAAAGCAAGGTAGATAATAGATGCACGGCACACAAGTCAGAAGGCCACTGAGGGATTACTACACACATCTTGCGTCAACATCAAACGGTAAGGAAGAATAGTACCGGTCGACTCACCGAAAAGTACATAACCTTGGCCATATTGGAGTGAAGAGGTTTGAAATTCACTTTGAATGATTCAAGAGTGTCTGCAGCCTGGCTTCCGGCCTGCGTCGCAGTATCCGAGAAATCCAAGTTACCACCTGGGCTATAGTGGTTCTTTGCTCTGGAACATACGATATCGGCATCTATGGAGTACTGAGCACCGCTTGACTGCAAAAATTATTCTTCTGTTGCGCTCACAGTACACAGGCGCCGGAATAGACACGGAGCGCGTTGACCTAGCATAAACATGGCATAGCGCAAATGAAAGTGCCTGCATCGCATCCGCTCTGGACCAAACGTAAGCCATTGGCGATACATACATACAACAGATCGATGCTCACGAGAAATTATTTTCCTGAATCGGTAAAGGAGTTGATTGAGACAGAAGGAGAAAGAATAAATAGATACGCACGTCATGCAAGACCTGATAAAATCATGAGTGGTTAACAAGAGCGACACATAACAAGTACAGACCGAGTAGTGGGCGGGGCGGCTTGTTCCCAAGAGGCCACCGTGGCTTTGCAGGAAGAAGTCGAATTCGGTGGGATGCCCAATTTCTCGGTCCAC
>JABAJS010000380.1:0-10676 GCA_018221635.1 Tephrocybe sp. 10521TJB
AATATATGTATAAGTATACCCAAAATGTCAAAGCACAAAGAGCCATGGACAGAAGTATGGGAGCTTGCTGTACCCAACGACGAGCAAGCAATGCCGCGTAGCGCCGTGCCCATGATGGACATGGGTGATTGTGCCTGGCAGCGCGTGCTCTATTGCAGAAGGCGCGAGATGCCGATGTGCCGAAAAAGAGGTTAGAAGGCCTAAAATGGTAATGGCGGAAAGTCGTCAAACTGTTCTTAAAATGGTAAGGGAGGGCAGGGCAGCGGTGACGAGCTTAACAGTGAGCATGACATATTGTGGACAGGTATACTGATTAGGGAATAGGGCGGATACAGTGAGTGTGTAGCTACAGAGGATATGCGCAAATACGGGCCTCTGATCAGAGGGTGCGTATTGATACGCATGCCAACTTCAGGTGCGAGTAAAGCATGGCTCGCCGCTCTTTTGCCTTTGTCACTGAGGTGAGGTGCGGATTGTTCGAGCCGGGACACGTAATCAAAAGAGTGCAGCAACTCCCTAGGTTTGACGTAGTCTTGGACTCAATCAGGGTTCTTAAAGATCGACGGCGTCGAGGTCAACGTTGTAGGCATGCTTCAAAACACAGGTTTGATATTAATAAGTAAGGCTCCTATCGGCCTGACTCCGATCTTGATGGTAAAACTTAACTGTAAATGCATGGATTAAAAGAAGATAGATCCGTGGTTGCATGGTGCATGTCGTGCTCTTCCAATCTGAATAGTTAACGAAGGGCCTCTGCAAACATAAGTGACATATAAACTCAGATAAACGGCGCGCAAGATCGCGTTGAACGTTGATCGTTCCTTGTTCCAAATCGGTTCCGACTTTGTTCGGCGAGTTCAAATTTTCTGTTTCGTTCAAAAGCCATCTCTTCGAGTACTGCTAGAAGCTATTGGCCTGTGTACAGCATATCTTTGACGGCCTGCTTCGAACGGGTGTTCATCACGTCAAGTAACTGTACAACAAGTCTTCTGATCATATGTGACAGTTCTCATCATGATCAGTTTCTACAGCATCAGGCGTAGGCCGTGCGGCGTGTCAACATTAAGTGGCATTTACTAGTACAATGTCAGCTACTTCCTTGTTTCACACCGTCGTTCTCCGTGGCTGATTTTTGTCGTGGCCTCTCTCTCTCTTTCTCTTGGACGCCACTCCTTTCGTTCAAGTTTGAGAGTTCTGAAGTTCAGTTGACCAACTTGTTCAACTTCTTCACTTAGTATCGAGTTATAGATCATAGTACGTATATTCGAAGATAATGACAGAACCTAAACTCATTTGCACTACAGCGCCCGTCTCCCTTAGACATGTCCGTTCAGCATGTGTATTCTTCCACTGCCAGTGCCGCCTCCAGCGTAGCCACCACGTCATCCAACGCCAACGCGAGTCCACCTGCCGATAATCATATCATGATCATTGGCATAGTTTTAGGTATATTTGGGCTCTTATTGGTTTTAGTTGCCATCTTCGTGGTCTTGCGCATGAAGCGCCGAACTTTCGTCAGTTCTCAAAACGACACTGAGCCCTTTGCACAGTCTTCGTTCGGACGAAGACTAGATCAGTATCAGACCGCAGCACAAATCACGCCGTTTGGGTCACCCGGTGGTGAATCCCCACGATTCAGTACGTCTGCTGCCCTCTTCTGTAGGTCCAACTGACAATATAAACCTTGGCACTGCAGAGCACACCCCTGGTTCTGACATGCGCATAGCGACTCGAAGACCCGACGGGGCTTGGCAATTCGCTGATCCTCGGGACCCGTTCACACCATCAGGGGTCTCAGAGATAGATGTAGTACCGTCCCCTTCATCCTCTACACCGAGCCTGCTGCCCCCGCACGTTCGACGGAAAAGAGACACTGACTCGAAGTCATCCTACGATCCTCATTTTGCTGTTCCCCTCAGCCCTCCACCACCTGCATATGGTTACGGCTATAGCGGATACATGCCACCTCGCAAGAACTGAAACGGCGATCCTCGGAAGTTCCTTGGATTGTACCCCATGATACACATACATGACTTCATTCACCTGTCTTTCTTTGAATCCATTCCCACATATTTGCATCTTTCGTTCGCCTCCGAGTCATTCACGAATCTTTGACGCCACACCATTTGTAACATTGCTTTGAGATGTACCTACATCGTCCTGTCTTTTCTCTAGGTCATATATTTGTCGGTAATCTGTTTATCCTTGTACTTTTGAATTTGAATTTCCATCGTATCGTCGCATTATTATGTTATTGACATGTCAGATCAATGTCGGATGCATTTTACCATTCAAATTTTGTCACGCGCATCGCAAGAATAGAGATCACGGGCAACTTGGGCAACTTGGACAACTTTAGACGATCTAAAAGCTATATGTCACTAACTTTAGGCTCTGCGGCTGAAATATGTTTTCTGTCTAGCCGAAATCATACCGGGCGAATTGACAGATGTCCATCCCCTCGTAAAGTCTTGGTCTTGGCAAGTGAAAGAAGCACAATTATCCGTGGTTTGAGTGTACCGTTTGATGTATGTTGCGTATTTGGGGAAAGTGATTCCCCGCCATCGAACGGCGTTAACGCTCTGATAAACAGCCAAGGATATTCAATTTCAGGACTGCTTGGATTGAAGCGTGCCTCGAAATTGGAGTTGAAACGTTTGGAGTGGGCCGTCTTAGAATGGCCGTCGCGTGCATCAATTATTGACAAGTTTCTTTTTACAACTATAACTGAATGAGTCCTCGTGCTGTGAGGGGGTTTCGTTGCAAAAGCTCGGCGATGGGAATGCGTCTGTGTGTGCATCAACTCGAGGTGGCGTGACGTATTCATGTGAACGTCCTTCAACATGGCCTCGAATAACTTTTACTTGGCGTGCCAAATTAGTCTTGACAACGCTAAGTTCGGCGTTGTCTAAAGAAACAACTTTGAAACAGTTCCACGGCAAAACGGTGAGGAAAGTCAATATAGTTCATTCGGGCCGTTTGAGAATTCAGGTTATAGTGGTGCCGGCGCGTGCCGTTCGCAGGTGAATGAAATAAACGGCAAGCGCCGGTCAAAAAAGCACCATTGACAACTTCCGTGTTACTCTCCTCCAGCGTACCCTGATTGTCAAGTACGTAGAAATGCCTTCTTTCCACACAAAACATTTTACATTTCTTACAGGTATGCCATCCTCTTCAAAACTTGTTCAGAATTCAAAAGCATTCAAGATCGTAGACAAAATAGTACGTTACGAGTTCCCGAAATCTTGCCGTGCATTTCGAGCACACGCTTTCCAATGGCTCGCTTGTAACGGTGAAATATGGATGCACAGCACGGACAGTATTCGGCTTTCCTGGTCTCATGACTGACAGAATACAAACCGCCCTGTTCAGGTAACACAAGAGATCATGGTAGGCGGCACGCGTGTGTTGCTGAACTCTGTACAACAAGCCTGAACGAGTGTCTTGACGCATCCCGGGTATTTTCCGATACAACTCGTATAAAGGAGACGTAGACAGGTAAGTAAGAGAGTCAGCACAACCAAGCTTCTCTGTCTTCGACAACCCAATTGTCTGGGCTCTTCAATGTTTCCTAAACTCGCTCTCCTCTCTCTCGCCTATCTCGCTGTCGTGCACGCTCAACAAGTGGGCACAAATACCGCTGAAACGCACCCAGCACTCTCCTGGGAGAAATGTACCACCAGTGGTGGCTGCACTTCTGCAGGAAGTGGATCGGTAGTCATCGACGCCAACTGGCGTTGGGTCCATAATGTTGGAGGCTCCACCAACTGCTATACTGGTAACACCTGGGACACGACACTCTGCCCCGACGACGTGACGTGTGCCGCTAATTGTGCCCTGGACGGTGCAGATTACTCCGGCACCTACGGTATCACCACTAGCGGCAACGCTCTCAAACTCAACTTCGTCACCACTGCTTCCCAGAAAAACATCGGTTCTCGTGTCTATCTCATGGCTAGCGACACCGAATACCAGCTTTTCAAAATTCTGAACCAAGAGTTTACATTCGACGTCGACGTCTCCAACCTCCCATGCGGTCTCAACGGCGCACTCTACTTCTCCGAAATGGACGCAGATGGTGGTACTTCCAAGTACCCTACCAACAAGGCTGGCGCCAAATACGGCACTGGCTACTGCGACTCCCAGTGCCCGCGTGACATCAAGTTCATCGCAGGACAAGTGAGTGGTTCTACGCAGTGAAAATACATCCTACTCATGCTTATTATTCTTTATAGGCGAACTCTGCTGGTTGGGTTCCGTCTACCACCGACGTGAACGCTGGTACCGGAAATTACGGTGCTTGCTGTAACGAGATGGATGTTTGGGAAGCGAACTCCATCTCTGCTGCGTACACGCCTCACCCTTGCACGTCCACCGGTCTTCAACGTTGCACGACTACCGCTTGCGGTGGTACGAACAACAGATATGGCTCCGAGTGCGACCCCGACGGTTGCGATTTCAACTCGTACCGTATGGGCAACACAACATTCTATGGCCCTGGCAGCGGCTTTACCCTTGACACCACCCAGAAATTCACCGTCGTCACCCAGTTCATCACCAACACCGGCACTGCATCTGGCACTCTCAGCGAGATCCGTCGTATCTATGTCCAGAACGGCAAAGTCATCCAGAACTCCCAGACCAACATTCCTGGCATGTCTGCCTACAACTCCATCACCACCGACTTCTGCAACGCGCAGAAAACTGCTTTCGGTGACACCAACAGCTTCGCCTCCAAGGGCGGCCTTGCCAACTTGAGCAATGCTGCTGCCAATGGCCTGGTCCTCGTCTTGAGTCTCTGGGATGATCACGCTGCCAACATGCTTTGGCTCGATAGCAGCTACCCTGCCACTGGTGACCCATCAGTCCCAGGTATCAAGCGCGGAACCTGCGCCACCACCTCTGGTGTTCCCACTGACGTCGAAACCAACAACGCTAACGCATCCGTCACCTACTCAAACATCAGGTTTGGAGACATCGGCTCCACGTACACCGGAACAGCCACTGGAACCACCACCGGAAGCAGCGGTTCTGGTACGACTACATCCTCTGCCCCTGCCTCCACCGCTACCCAAGCGAAATATGGTCAATGGTTAGTCAACGCGTTTACTTCTATGACATTCAACTCACAATCTTTTCTTTCAGCGGTGGCATTGGTTGGACTGGTCCCACTATTTGTGCGGCTGGATCGACCTGCACCTACTCTAACGCGTATTACTCTCAGTGCCTCTAAAGGTTCGCGCTCCAAAATTCGGGATCAGGGAGATTACAGGACGGGGTTCACACGGATCTGGTTATATCTTTCCCTGAACATATAGCTCGCCTTTGTAAATTGTAACTTCGAGGATCTTTTGCTGCGTCTAAATAAATATTATTATGAAATCGCCCAAGACTTGCGCGCCGTGCACGGGCCCACATATCATGGCCGCCCGCGTTTCCCACCGACATCCTCCTCCCCGCAATGGCAACTCCCTTCTAAGGAAAGCAAGTCTGCTGTAACAGGCTCTTCGTCAACGTGAATCCGGTACTATTCCTGAACAAAATATGATCTCCTGAATGGAAAGTTGAGGGCAAGGGTTATATGTAAGTTCGTGTTCTGTTTCTATTCTTTTGTTTGCATGTGCATTGTTCTTCACCTTTTTTCTTCTTTACCCGCTTTAACTCGATCATGCTTGACTCGACCGTCTAGCACCGATCACTTAACCTATTAAATCCGCCAATTATCGATTATCCACGCCACCTACAGACTCTTTAGAAGGTAGAGATCAGGACAACGATCTTGATAGCGTGAACAAATGTGCGTCTCCACCTATCTCATCGCGTCGTCTTAGTACGTCTCTTTTCTTTCCTCCAATCAGCTGGGAAAAAACAAACATTGTCATTTCTGCATAGCAGATCTCCGCGGAAAAATCAGCACGATACACGAAGAGTATTTTTCCAATCCGAGAAAGTTATATGCTTTTTGACTTGTGTTTCACGGTGAGGAGTCTGGCCAATTCCCTCTCTTCGTTCTTTCCTGATCCTTGTTGTAGCTGGATGGTAGGCTGAACTTTGGGTATTGTAGCAAGCGGTAAGCAACCCCGTTTCTGTCTACGAATTTAATTCATCCTGATTTCACTAGTGCCATGTAGTCGATATGGTTATTCGACAGCACCTGAAGCAGTCTAGCCTTAATGACACGACGGAGATAATAAAGTTATGTTATCACGCTATAATGGTATTGCGATACGTTCATCGTGCCACTCTAGATCTTCTTGCGGATCCTTCTGCGGGGTCGGTACCGAGTCTTTTTTTTTGAATGATTCATTTTCCCTTTCTGTCATTCATTCACACCCGCCTCTATCCTTTGCTTTTTTTATCTACATACGCTCATCCATGCTTCACTTCGTCGAGAAAATATCGGAATCGAAAACTTGATGTTTGAATTCTGACTTCGTCCGCCAGCGGCCAGTCATGGGACGGTGGACTTCCTCACTACCTCCACATCTTTCTGGTCAAGATAATTCGGCATAGGCTGTGGCTGTGCCAGCCTTTCTGGCCAGTAGTAGCTTCTTTGACAGATTTCTTCACTCCGCGGCAGCGCCCGAACGCAATTTCTATTCAGGGACTCGGAGATTCCTCATTTGTGGCGGACTTATTGCAATTGTATTGGATCGAAAGCAGATTGAGTTCCAGCCCTTTCGTTATCAGCTGGTGTTGTTGATGTGTCTTGCAATCTTTCGCGATTTTCACTTACGTCTGCGGTGCCCATCGTCAGCCATCCCTGAGCTTCATTGTTGCTTGTTGTACGCCGTCCCATTTACCTCCTCTGTTCGTTTTGATGACAAGTTCTTATTAAGATCGATTATGGTTGATCGATGTGATCCCTTCGATGCTTCAATGTGGAATGGTTTGCCCTTCGATTGGACAGGTCAATGAAACCTTATCGGCCTCATGTGATAACGTGAAAGGGATCCCATTTACATAAGATAAAGCCTTTGGGTTCCTTCCTTACACGCGGGTCATCTTCACACCATGCCTGACATCTGCCCTCGCCTGCTCGCTGAAGGCTTTTGCCAGGACTCCGACTGTGAATACGCTCATACCCTATTTACCTGCGACCCATGTGCATTTATGTGCGCCTCGCGAGTCGAATTGGAAGTTCACCTACAGACTGAAATCCATCACAACAAACGTCGAGGTACCTCTCGAATTTACAGATGTCCATTATGCCCAGATCGACTAATCCGCGGCGATGATGGATGGGCAATCCACTGTCGTTCTATCAAGCATGGAAATCGTGCCCAAAAGGCAGGAGTCGACCGCCTCTCTGTGGCGCCGGAGCTTCAAGACAGTGTTCCTGGTCATACTTTTTGTGTGGCTTGCAGTGCTCATATTGAGGACATCGCTTGGGATCGCCATATCATGAATGCTAAGCACCTCCAGAAGCAGGAGTTTGCTGCATTCATGGCCATTCTAGAGGAGGCGGAAAAAGATAAGCGCGGCGTGGGTGTAACTGGAGACTTTGACTTTGGCATCGTCGAGCCTCGCGTTGCGGCGAGTGGTACAACAATCAGGGGCACTATCTCTATTGGACATCCCACTGGGCGGATCACCCTCGTTCAAGCCAGGCTCGGGTCTTCTAGGGGATCAAACAAGAACTTGAGGCATTCCTCGTTAGTAGTTGTTGCATCAAACTCTTTCCGCACTTAATATTTCATGCAGTTTTAAAGTCACAGTCACTGGTACCCGTCGAACACTCGGTACAACTTCCTCAATCGAGTTCAAGATCACCTTACGACAGAGCTATATCGGAAGGTGCCAGGATCGGGTGGAGCTTGTATTTCGAGATACACAGCTCAACACACAATTCATCATTGTTCGCCAGCTCGAAGGAAGGGTGGGGAGCAAGGCTGACCATAAGCGACTCAAGCCCATTACGCCCCATATTCCACGCCCTAAGACAGCTCGCCAGCCCGAGTTCAAAGTCGTGGAAGGAGTGCCGCCACCCTCAACGAAGGCCGTGCCCTATGTCGTCCCACTGCCGCACGCCCTAATTCCCACTCCGTTGGTTAAGACGTTGTCCACCGGAACACATGAGACAAAGATGACCGGAATCCAAAGCACATTCCTCCCAGCAGAGTTCAATATCGCTGGATATAATCGACATTTCAAGCATCTCCTCTGGATTGAGGAGTATCAAATAGAGTACATCATTCCTCTTTTCTCACCGCTTAGTCCATTCTGATACCCATTTGTTTGTAGACGAGACCTCCAGATATACGACATGTCTAATGTAAAACTCACGCAACATGGCCATTTCTACCAGTAAGAAGTTTTATTATAATGAAAGCGACCATGGTTACCAGACTTCTTTGTAGACTGAAAATACCCGGACTGGCCGAAAAGCGCCCGAGTGTGCTCGTTGGTGTGTCTTCCATATATTCTGCCTTACGCTGACTAATAACAACTAGGGGACAAGATACTCGTTCAAGCCAAAGGCGCTCCAAAAGGTCATTGGTTCCAAGGAGACGTCCACGCCGTGTTTCAAACGGAAGTAAATTTACGCTTCAGTAATTCATTCAAATCTTCCGAGAAGTACAACGTTCGATTCAAGATGAACCGCCTTACTGCTCGGCGCCAACATCAGGCTCTTGATAGTGCTTTCTCTGAGAAGCGAGTTCTATTCCCTGAACCCGAACATCTCCCAGCCGAGGCTTATCCAACGCCGTCTGGCGTACAACCTCTCAATCCACTCATTGGCACGAACCCACCGCAACTTCAAGCAGTGGTGACCATCGTCAAACAGCCTCCCGGTTCGCTACCGTTTATTATATTCGGACCGTGAGTCTTCATTAAAGAATGCCGTCCAAATCTAACCAACCTTTTAGACCTGGCACTGGTAAAACCATTACAATGATCGAAGCCATCAGGCAGGTGCTCATGGCGAACCCCAACGCGCGCATCCTGGCCACGGCGCCCAGCAACTCTGCAGCTGATCTCATAGCCATGCAGCTACGTGACTTGGGCACCAACGATCTTTTCCGTTTTTACGCGCCCTCTCGAGCTAAAGCGCAGGCACCTCCGGAGCTCCTTAAGTACACCTGCTTCCGCAGTCCTAGGAACAATAAATCTACCACTACATTGTTCACTGTCCCTCCTGTGACACGTATGAAGAATTTCCGCGTTGTTGTAACGACAAGCGTATCGGCGTCGGTCGCATCAGGAATTGGCATGCCACGCGGACATTTTTCACATATCTTTGTCGACGAAGCAGGCCAAGCGACGGAGCCTGAAGTTTTTATTGCTATCAAGACGATGGCGGGTCCGGAGACGAATATAGTCCTGTCGGGTGATCCGAAACAGCTTGGGCCTGTAATTCGTTCCAGAATCGCATGTGAACTGGGCCTCGAGAGGAGCTACATCGAGAGGCTCATGGGTAGGGAGGCGTATCATCTTCCCGAGGGATATGGTCGCTCGTAAGTCAACTTCTTAGCTGATTGACTCTATACTGAACACCAGTTATTTTCAGCGTCGTCAAGCTTATCAAGAACTTTAGATCGCATGACTCTATCCTGAAGTTCCCCAATGAACGTTTCTACGACGACGAGCTCACGGAATGCGGCGATGCTAAGGTCATCAACAGTTATATTGGGTCGTCTTATCTACCCAATCCAAACTTCCCAGTTGTTTTTCATGGGCTTTGCGGCGAGGATGCCCGGGAGGCATCGTCGCCTTCCTTTTTCAACATTGATGAAGTTCTTCAAGTCAAAGAATATGTCCAACAACTTCGTAAAGACCGCCGCTTTCGAACAAGTATGTTATCCTTCACCAATTATCACAAAAATATCTACCTGATCTTTTTGCATAATAGCTGATAATGACATTGGAGTCATCGCCCCATACAACGCACAATGCCGTAAGATTCGAACTGCCTTGCGTGGAGTGGCCGACAATGTCAAAGTTGGCAGTGTTGAAGAATTCCAAGGACAGGTGAGGATACTTCTTACATCTACGGCGCCACAATTGATGAATACATGCAGGAACGACGCGTCATCATCATTTCAACTGTGCGAAGCAGTACCGAATTCATCGAGTATGATCTTAAGCACACACTGGGCTTTGTTGCAAGCCCTCGCCGTTTCAATGGTTAGTAATCTGGCTAAATTCTCTTCCAACGTGCAGCTCATTATGCTTGATAGTCGCTATAACGCGTGCCAAGTCGCTGTTGATAATCATCGGTGATCCAACAGTTCTTTCCCTCGATCCGCTGTGGCGCTCCTTCCTGAACTACATCCACGATAACGAAGGATGGAAAGGTTCTCCCATCACATGGGATCCCACGGAACCAGTCGACGAGGGTGGTGGCTATGATCAGCAGATTCGCCAGGCGGCGCAATTGGACATGAATGATTTGGCGCGTCATTTGGAAGAGGTGACGTTAGATGGTGTTGATGCGACTGGAGATGAGGGCCCCGACGTAGATTGACCCTGGAGGGACTCGGACTGTGAATAAGTTGCCAAAGTTTTATCATTTCAGACTTCAATGTTCCGCCATACCCGTAACTATATAATATATATCTTTGAGCTAAGGCCTTAGCGAAGGACCCCCGATAATACCCTCAAATGCCGTTCGGAAAAAGGTCCAAATTTTGGAGATTTTTTCCGGTCGGGTTTGGGCAAAATTTGGGAAATCT
>JABAJS010000381.1:0-10644 GCA_018221635.1 Tephrocybe sp. 10521TJB
TACAACTCCATTACCGAGGACTTCTGCGACGCTGAGAAGACTGCTTTCGGCGATTACCCTCAATTCCAGGCCCAGGGTGGTTTGACTGCTGTCGGCACGGCGGCATCGAACGGAATGGTCTTGGTTCTCTCCCTCTGGGACGATTACTCAGTTGACATGCTGTGGCTCGACTCTGACTACCCCACGACCTCGAACGCCTCTGCGCCCGGTGTTGCTCGTGGAACTTGCGCCACCACCTCTGGTGTCCCCGCCACTGTTGAGGCCGACTCCCCCAACGCCTATGTCATTTACTCCAACATCCGTTTCGGTGACATCGGATCGACTTACACTGGAACTGCCGCCTCCTCCTCCTCCTCCTCAAGCAGCAGTAGCTCCTCCTCCTCGTCTACGACCTCTTCCACGACCACCTCCACGACATCCACGACCACCTCCAAGACTTCGACCACTTCCTCCACAACTACGACCCCCACCACCACCGCGAGCTCGACTTCGACCACCTCGACCACCTCGACTTCGACCACCTCTGCTCCCGCGTCCACCGCCACGCAGGTCTTGTACGGACAATGGTATGTCCCACCTCTCTTCTCACTCATTCCAAACACGCGTGGCTGACACTCTTCCTTTTCTCTAGTGGTGGTATTGGCTACACTGGCCCCACTGTCTGCGCTACCGGCAGCACTTGCCAGTTTTCCAACGACTGGTACAGCCAGTGTGTTTCCGCTTAAAGTACCTCCTTGATGGGTAGGAGGGCACTCATTGCCGTAAAATATCAGATTCCGACACTGCAGTGTAATATTCCAAAAATGATATTGCTGCCTTGTATTATAAGTTACTCCGCGCGCCTAGCAAGTATGAGACTCATTTCATCGATCTAAATTAGCATTAGCCCACAGCGAAAACAAGGTACACTGGTGCGATTAACGTCATCTCAAAGTACAGCAAGGTCTCAAGGGTGAACTCATGGTTACTGTATGGAATTTGGCCCGACTCTACGAACCTAATTGATCCGCACCTATGTCCACCACAAGCTAACTTCAGAATAAAGAGTGGATGTAAGTTATTATAGACGTCCAGTACAAGCTTAAGATAAAGTACAATGGTTTGCATAAAAGAATGACACCATGTCGTCTCGTATTGACCAAGAAGTATGTCCATGAATCGCAAAGTGGAGTCCTTACAGAAAAATTGTAGGCTTAGCACATGTATCAATATTTTAATTGGAAGAAAAAAAGGCTACACACTGTGCAAATCGTGTCCCTTCACCGTTGCATAACCTAGGCTTTGTACTTGGTATGGTGCCAGTCAACGAGGGCACCGCGACCGTCCTCGTCAACGAGTATGTTGTTCGGGCAAACGCAGCCATGGATGACGCCAAGCGATTCGTATAATCGGCGATGCCCTAACAGTTCAGGCTTGTCAGAGATCGAATGACAGGACAATAAATCATTAAATGTGACTCACCTGTGAATGCATCAGAGACTACTTGCATGAGTTGTTTCGAGGATTTGAATGTATTGAAGGGTTTGTATATCTTTACGAGGAATCGATATGACTGCGATGGCGTTGTATGTTTCCACTTGTCAACTTGTCTCCTCTGTCTCCAGGAAGCCATAAGATGTTGCAGAAGAGTATCCGACATCACACTATCAGAGTTCCCGGTCTTCATTGACTTTTCGAGGGCAGATATTGTAGCCTCATCTTCAATGTCCACACCAGTCTCAAAGCTAGACACTACGGCTTTTAGTCGACGAGGAGGACTCTCTGCATTCCGGCTGAGTTCATGTACGCGCCATGAGAAATAGTACTTGTTTGTAGCCATGGGGTTTGAAGCGCTCGATGCAGGTGAAGATTTGCAGGTAAACAAGGACGGAAAAGGATGTCACAGAAATCCAAGACTAGGAGAACAAAGACTTGTGACCCTTTACACTGGTGCAGGGCCCGTATTCAATGAAAGATATTGGTACGAGAACGCAGACTGACAAAGAGTAAGTGTGTGGTATGAATAGACTCGGCGAATCAAAATTGAATTCGTTGTGATCAGTTTAGGGTCAGCTCTTTGGCGTCTCGAACTGAATGCGGCGTGGAAGGAAGCCACAAATTTAAGTGTCAAATCAGGTGTTGATTACCTTACACTACTACGTAAGGCGTCTATCCTACGCGTATTAAATATGTAGCCCCAGGATAGCTTTTATGTTTCATCGGCGCCATTAGCCTAGACTCAACTGGCTAAGCAGCTATGCCGCCAATGGTCCTATGTAGTATGGAATTCAAAGGAGAAACCTCATCTGAAATACTGTCACTCATCGAGCCAATCATTGTACCTGCGTAAGTAGATAATAGGATCATGTGAAAAAGATAGGTACCCATCCGGTGTCAAGCGTTGAAGTCCTGATCATCCCGTACAATAGTATAGAAGTATCATTTTACACGGCCCTACGACAGCGCCGCACACTGTGACGAGATCCTGGATTGCCATGCGATCAACTGACCCACCTCTATTGTGAACAAGACAGTAGTTAGACCGAAGATTGATTTTAGTGGCGCTCCTAACCAAATGGAATGGATGGGATATAGAGCACCGGGTGTCGACGCCACTTTCGGTTAGTGATGCTAAGGGCTCTTCATGTGGGTGAAATAATTACATGAGATCATTTGATCATTACCCGCGCTTGTATCCCACTATACATCCCAAATTCGTGAGCTTCCTGAATCTTATGGTCATCATTTGTAGCCGTCTAGAGCCTAGTAGCACCCGCACAAGTCGGAAAAAATACTCAGTGCCCATCTGCACCCTGAGATAGAAATGTTCATTCCAATTGGGCGGCAAGGGTCCAGTACGGAGTCTAGTCTGCAGCTATCAAAATATTATAAAAAGAATTCTGTTGGATGTTACATTGTGCTACACACGTACCCAAGTTTTCCTATACTATGTCCATTACAGACACCCCTCTTGTTGCTTTCTACAAGAAAGTGTACGCTTCGAACACTACTCCCGAGGCCGTCACCTTTGAGGAAGTCATCTCTCCGACCGGTTCCTATAACACCAATGGAATGTTCTTCGGTGAGCAAAGTTGAGGCAGAACCGAAAGGACACTTGTAACTTACCAAAGGGAACGCCGACAGATTACACCGCCTACAAGACCATCAGTGAACTGTTTTTCAACGCCTACAGTAATGTCGAGGTGACATTTCTTGGATCCTGGCTCGTATATAGACATAGTAACATCGTCTTAGCTGACCTTTACCGAAGTTGTAGAGGTACCCAAAGTTAATGGAAAGAAAGGAGAGGGCACTGTCGCAGCAGCCGTTCACTGGCGGGGAGACTACAAAGATGGGTAAGCGTCCAACACGACGATTAAGCAACCCTAAATCACTCACATACGCCCAAGAGGACGCGACGAATTCCGCTCACATGTGAGTACTCAGCTTTAGATTGAAAATGCAGGTTGAAATGATATCTGGCGACATGGTTGATAGGCCATCATGCATATTGAGCTGGTGGAGGGGAAACAGATGGTGACCCAGCTATTCGAGATCACGGATTACCAAGACACTCACCGCATGTTTCCATGGCTCACCGACAAAGTCGAAACCAGCGAATGAGCCGGACTAGGGCCATGTAGTACGGCCATTTAAGATAATATCCCTGTATTTTCTGTTTGCCAATATGGAAGTCTTCTGAGTCTTAACGATGCGACCAGTGGCCCACTTATTGGCATGATAGCAGGACCAGTGTTTAACTTTAAGCTGTTAACGTGGTTCTGATTAGAGAGTAGTCAACTTAAGCTCAGGAGCCTGCTCGGGGAACCCGGACTAAGTGCAGTACTTAGAGGCAAAATACTCTATAATAAACTACATTAACCAATAGTTGTACACACCGATGGTGAAGCGGTTATCATGCTTGCCTTCCATTATGTAAACGGTAGCAAGCGGCAGGGGTTCGACTCCCCTTCGGTGTAATTTTCGTCTTCTATTTGTTTTTTCTTCTGCGTTAGTACAACTATCCTATATTGATGCGTGCTCGAGTGCTCAAATAAGAGCGAATAAACGGCGCCTGAAGAACATTGGACTGAACGAATTTGGGTCGGACATAGGCAAGCAACTACATAATAAAACTTCCATTCTCCATCTTCCAAAAACACAAGTTCTGATAATTGCGGTATCGTCATAACAACCTATGTAGACACCTTCTCTGTCATACAGGGTATAAAACAACATCACCCAATTGGATATCGATTTTTCTTCGTTCTCTCTTTCTTTTCCACCAAACTTTGAAGTTTCAGGACTGCGTCCTCAATTCATTCTTTTTCGCCTGTTAGCAATTACTCTCGTCGTCTGGTCCTTTTATACTCCTGCCAACCCCAGGTCTTTGGTCGCACTTGTTAGAACGTTCTTCCGGTCTTTCTTTGTTCTGTCTCTGGCCGTTCTTGGTTTTTCTGGTAACTTTGTGTGCATATCGTCCTATCGTTCACTGATAATTCGTCTTTCCACAGCTCCTATCGTCCGGCGTGCGAATCCATGTTTTGTGACTGGTAGCGTCGCTTTGCCTGCAGAAGTCGCTGCTGGTCTCCCTGCACTTTCCTCAGTGACATGCAATCCTTCTGTTAGTTGCCTACTACGCTCATAGCGCTAGTTCCTTCACTGATTACTCGATGCAGATCCAGGTCACGTCCGGCGTACCGGACGTCATCTCTGGTGGTATCGATTATAGTACAATCGACTTCCAGAAATCCCAGAGTTCTCCAGTCGGCTTTGCACTGTACGTCACTATTGTATCCTTAGCTTGTTCGCCGTGAATTCATCCATACCACAGCCAGGAGTTTGCCACGCCTGCGGATCCTGCAGATGCTGATCTTGAGACGCTTCAGAACCAGTTAAATGTATACCTCGCCGTAGAAGCTGGTATCAGGGTATGTTTTAATTACCTCTCAAGTTTCCTCCGACTAAGCTTTGTCATGTAGTCCCAGCCCAACTCGAGTGCATTCCTGGCAAGGCTCAAGGGACCAAAGTTCTTCCTCCAGTTCCAGATTGCCCGCGTACAGACTGCCAAGGGCGTCGTACTAGACGTTGCAGACACAGTTGAACATCAATTGGAAAAGGTGACAAAGGTTCGTAACTGAAGCAACCTTAAAAGTTCGACCATATTTTGATCACCTGGTGATAGAACGCGGTGGGCGCTTCGGCGAGCGAGATAGCTCAGGTTACAGCACTGTCTAAAGTTATTTAGAAACTGTCGCTTGTGTTGAAAATCAAAAGGTGTTCAATTGATCGTGTGTAGTTCCTTCGTATGGGCGCAGGCACATCCCATTCCAAGTCTTTCCTTCAGCGAAACATGTCAGGAGCAATTGTACTAGACTGAAAGTTTGAACGTAGCTCAGAGTAATTAGCGAATGCACGATCAATAAGCTTGTGACCGAGTTATATCAACACGCGTAAATTTCTCTTTGCTTCGTACACTCACCTTGACTTGTGACAACTCCTCAATGGATCGTCCACGCCGTACCACGCGACAACCAATACGTCTGATTGAGACTATAACATTGCCTCCACGTCCAAAGCGCAAAACAACCGATGCAGTTGATCCAGCTGAACAGCTACAAACTTTGCTCACCAGTCCCAAGAGTACCCTCACGACCATGGAGATCTCTGTACGTTCGCTGTTTCACTTAACCCTCCTCCCGAACTTGTACCTACGTGTCTCCCAGGCTACCGAGTCGCTCAACGCGTTTCGTAGGATCTCGTCAACGCAGCGTCCTGGAATATGCTTTCAGCCGAATCGCAAACTATTTTGAAGGCACTATTACCACCCGCCGCATTTCTTCGGTTCAACGCTGTAATAGGCCCAGATCACCCCTCTGCTGCCGATAGTGACTCGATGATCGTCGACGAGCCACCTGCAAACGACGTAGTTGACCCAGCAATATTTGCTGATCCACACTTTTTGGCTGCCGCTCACACACTACAAGACCATATCTATTCAGGCTGGATGAGCGATACGCACGCACAGAAGGTGCTCAAATACGAGGAAGGGTTGCAAAACGGTACGCTTGCCGCATCTTGGAAAGACGAAGTGTGGGAGCGCAACAATGGTGGTCCACGCCCTGCCGCTACTTCAAACAACGGCAATTCCGCACAAGACAGAGCAGGGTATGTTGCATTTAATAGCCATATAAGCCATACTCAACGAACCATCCGTGATACCAGCGAGGCCGCAGAAATTAAACTAGTTACTCTCGCGCAAGAAGGGGTGCTTCAAGTCGGCGATATCATCGTGTTGAAACGTAACTTCTCTTCAATTAACATCCTTGTCGAAAAGGATGCCATCGTAAGGCTATCATCTAATCAATATTCATTCTAATCATGATAACAATATTAGATCCAATCCATCCATCCCAAAACACACGCCCTCACAGTCCTCTTCGAGCCGAATAGCTCTGCACACCTACCTGCCTCTCTACTTTCACCTCATCCGTCTCCACCCTCTGGGTCCATTCAGGAAGCGGTCATCACGAGCCCAACGCAGCTGGAAACTGCATTGCTGGATAATGACGGACGTGTGGAGCGTGGAAAGCGCCCGAACGGGAATGCGTGGAAGAGTATGACAGCGTGGCGATGGCGGGGCACCGCACCCTGGGAGGACGTTGGTGATGGTCGGTGGGGGCGTGAAAATCATGGGACATTATTCTACCTGCGAGGCACCTATCACCACGAACGATGAAGTATGCCATTATTTCAGTCCGTTCTTGGAGGAGTAATACAAGACTTGAGCTGTCGGAGAGGCGAAACTAAGGCTGATATAGTTCCGAGTGTGATTTTCGTAATGTTTTGTATGTCACTTTATGTAACCAATATCTAAACGCATTATACATAGCAGCCACATGCATTTACAAATACAGCTTAATCAAGTCGAGTATGCTGGCCAGATATTCGAGCACATATGAGTACGAAACTTGAACATACTTCTACTATTTTGCCTTAGCACTGGCCCCCTTACTCTTTGATCCATCCTCTTCCCGCCCCATTAAAGGGTTCAAAAGCCCCTCGACCTGCAATCGTTCCAAAAAAGCTTCCAAGAAAGGCTCGTAATCAAACGTGCGCTTGACATGGTCCGTCTGCTCGGTCACTTATCAGCCAACAGCAATAAAACAACTAAGAGGGCAGGTAACATACATTCGCTCTGACAGCCTTGCTCAATTCATCCTCCACATTTATATTCGCGTGCATCGCATTCCGAATACACAATTCCCAAGCTGGTACAAGCTCGGCCTCAGGCAGATTTTGTATTCGGAGGCTGGTGTCCATGAATCGCGCGCCAAAGTCAATTGCATATGTCCGAGAGCCCTTGGATGCGCTGAATGCATGTTGTGATTTGGCGAGCAGGTCCTGGTCCACCTTTTGTGGCAAAAATCGCCAATGAGCCTGAAATAAAGGGTTAAGTGAGGGGAAAACGAACCCTGGCCTCCCATCCTTCTCCCATTTGTCTCTCGAGCGCGATCTTCTCCCGCTTCAACAACTGCAACTCGTCACTAGTCTTCTCATACACCCCATCCACAACTGCCAGTAAACTGAAGCGTATATTATCTCCGCCCTCCGCAGCCCCTCCATATTTCTCCATCTTCATCCTCAGCGCCGGGCGCACAACATCCATCCATCCATTCTTAGACGATGAAGCTAACGGCAGAGTCAGCTCGCCAACCTCAAGCGGCCCGGACTTGAGACCATCGAGCTCCCACACTTTTCCATATGCGGGCACGTATCCGATGAAGTGGTACGCTTCTTCGTCGTTCTCTGGTTCCGGTTTATCTTTAGTTTCGTCTTTAACCTTCTGTGGAGAGGGTTTCGCCGCCGTTTTGGCGCGCTTCGCTGGTGGAGGCTTGGTACCGCGTTTCGTGGTCGTGGTCGTGCTCGTATTGGCTTTGGCCTTGGCCTTGGCCTTGGCTTCATCAAGTGTGGTTGTGGCGATGACGTTCAAAGCACCGCGTATGTCTGCAGGTCTAGATATATTAAATAAGGCTTACAGACACTGGTAAAGCGGGTGTGATTCACCTACCGGGCGAGAGAATTGTGCGCTTTACGCAATAGAGGTGAATTTGTAATTGCGAGACCCTTCATCTAGAGAAGATTAGGATATGTCAATGTTCAATGTTGACAGCATCTCGAACAGCAATAAAACGAATCAGTCTAGGACTGGTTGACATTTGAATTAGGTTCCAAAGGGAGGGCCACTCCGACAACGAAGTTCAATTGCCACGGAACCGGGTGAATCGGGGAAATTGACGACGACATACCACTGGTGACATCCTTTCTGTGTCCATCCTGAACTTTCGCAGATCGTCCCCAAGCTTGACATCCGGACAGTTCAGAAGCACGTTTAGGAGTGCATGCGAAGCACACGCGTCGTCGCTTAGCTGGTTGGCAAACCAGACGCGTTCTGCCGTAGGATCGTCAAAGTCGGTTGGTCGATGAGCATCCTTCCGCCAGAGGAAGCAGAATATGAGGCCATGTGGGTTAAGATGGTCCACAGCCCAAGGTTCGATGTCGTACATCTCGACGACCTCAATGTTGGAGACTCCAAGTTTACGCGTCAGCGAGGTAAAAACACCTGGCGATGTTCCCTCAACCCCCAAATTTGCAACTACGAGCTAAAGCTGACCTGGATCAGACTCGATGACAGCGAATGGCCCGCCGACAAGATCGACATGCTGGTCGTGGTGAAGGTGATAATCTGTTGAAGTTGGAGAGGGGTTCATTGCGGGGTTGTGTGAAAAACGTTTTTGCTGCTCCGCGACTAACGATCACAAGCATCATATGTTTTGAAATTCATCCGTTTGGCTAATTCTCTGCCGTCAGGGACCGACGAGCCAAGCCCGCTTACAGAGCCTCTATTTGCTGTCGGTTGCAAGGTCCGGGCTCGGACATTCTTCGGACATCTGTGTCCCAGCTGGTTCCCCACCTGAACCCCAAATTTCCCCGCGGCCCGTCTCTATGTTTACCGAAAGATGGCCTCCTGAGCCCTTTAAAAAGATCGTGGCGCTCAAAGATAGTCCATATCTCTCCCATCATGTCTCTTCTCAAAGTCTCTGGAACAAAACTTACCGACGAGCAGGGTAACGAAGTCGTTCTTCGAGGCGCTGGCTTAGGAGGATGGATGAAGTAAGTTCCCCTTCCCCACCCCCGCATTCGATCAATACTGACTGGGATCAAGCATGGAGAACTTCATATCTGGTAAAACACCTATCGATCTTCCGATACACGATCTCAAACTGACATCTAACGTCAGGTTATCCTGGATGTGAGTTCCAGATTCGCGAAGCTCTCGCAGAGGCTATTGGAGAGGAAAAGTCCGAATTCTTCTTCGACAAGGTATACTGCTTTTGAATGTGTTCCTAGGTCGGGTTCTGATCCACCCTCAGTTCCTCGAATACTTCTTCACCGATGTCGATGCACAGTTCTTCAAGAGTCTCGGACTTAACTGCATCCGCCTCCCCTTCAACTACCACCACTTTGAAGGTTAGTCGTTTTGTAACTCATCGCGACTATTTTTAACTTTCTATCCAGATGACATGAACCCCCGTGTCTTGAAAGAGTCTGGATTCAAACATCTTGATCGCGTTATCAACATCTGTGCCGCACACGGCATCTACACTATTCTCGACCTGCATACCGCTCCTGGAGGCCAAAATACTGACTGGCATTCGGATCACGGATCTCATATCGCCAACTGTACGCATCACCTTATTTACATCCCTTCCACTGATGCTAATCTAACTTTCATTTCAGTCTGGAACCACAAAGACTTCCTCGATCGCACCGTCTGGCTTTGGGAGAAGCTTGCTGCCCACTACAAGGGTAACAAGTGGATCGCTGGCTACAACCCCCTCAACGAGCCCACCGACCCCAAGCACACCCGCGTAGTCGCCTTCTACGACCGCGTCCACAAGGCCATCCGTGCCATTGATCCCGACCACACCATCTTCTTCGACGGCAACACTTTCGCATCAGACTTCTCTCACTTCGGTGACGCCCACAAAGAGTGGGAGAACACCGCCTACTCCATCCATGACTACTCTTCATACGGCTTCCCCGCCGCGTCCGAGCTGTACAGCAGCACCGACGAGCAGCGCAGGCGCTTGAAGCGCAGCTACGAGAAGAAGCGTGAGTGGATGGACGAACGCGGCCTCTGCGTGTGGAACGGCGAGTGGGGCCCCGTCTATGCCCGCAGGCAGTACGAGGGCGAGGCAACCGACACCATCAACGAGTCGCGTTACCAAGTCCTAAAGGATCAACTAAGCATCTACAATGACGTATGTCCTCCAAATTCTACCCCTTGCCTTCCAAGCTAACTCTTTAATAGGACCGTCTGTCCTGGTCTATCTGGCTTTACAAGGACATCGGATTCCAAGGAATGGTGTACCTCTCGACCGAAACACCCTACATGACTCTCTTCAAAGACTTCCTTGCGAAGAAGCACCGCCTCGCGATTGATGCTTGGGGTGCGGACGATGTCGCCGTGAAGGACGTGTACCAGCCCCTCGTGGACCACATCCTCCAGGAGATCCCCGAGAAGTACCAGAGCCTCTACCCCCACCCCGTCTGGAAGCTCGACTCTCGCGTCACTCGTCTCTCCCGCAACATTCTTCTCTC
>JABAJS010000383.1:0-10552 GCA_018221635.1 Tephrocybe sp. 10521TJB
GAGTACGATACAGAATCTGAAAAGCCCATCTACCACAGATGTACTCATTGCGTGGCATGCACTCTGCGATCAAATAAGCCGCCTGGTGTCGTATGACGGGTTCGACTCCCCACGATGGCCATATTCGTTGATCGATGACAATTTCTTTTTGCTTCATCCATTGATACTAGTCGGTGGAGTATGGCATCTTGGCGACACTGCTCTCCAAGCGCTGTTTGGTCATGTTTGGCAAGAGCCTCGGTCGCGTAGTCAGTAGCACAGCCATTCCAACACGTTTCGTTGCGTTCGACGCGTCTGCACTCCGCGCGAGAGCCTGGCTGTGGCGGGTTAGGCCACTCCATCGGTAATGGAGAGCATTGATTCCCTATATACTTACCCATTGTTATCACCCTGTCAGCTGATTGGCTTACCACGAATATCTAATCCACGTTCACAAAAATGTACTCGCATACAGGAAGCTCAAAGAAAAATGTTCGATTCCCCGAATAGGCTTTTTTCACTGGATTGATGATGCTTTTTTTTTTTTCGAAGGACAGGTTTGAGAATGGGTGGAAGAGGCGTTAAAGACATAAAGAGCGCTCGAGTTTAGAGGTGGAAAAATTGGGGGCATTGACGTGCCATAAAATTCAAAATGCCTGTGGGGCACTCCTGGTCAGCGCTGAGAGTAAGGTGAACTATATGTATGGCGGACTTGTAGAACGTCTTTCGGGAAGATTCGAGATGCGCCGGATTTGTCCGATCCAGGGCAGTAATTGGTGGGTTCAAATTCATGCTACGATCAAGTGAGGTTTGCTTCGGTTCTCGAATGTCGTTTTTCAGGGTGATTTTCTTCGTCTCTCTGTTTTCTTACAGCACCGCGCTGTAATCTGTTCAACCTTTGAGCGTTGCATGGTCATCTCATGAATGTGCTGTCCACGTGCGTAACACTCCCATTCGACTTTCGGCCCGACCCCTACTCCCTACTGTTACTCATAGTCGCACTTGTCAATTTCCGTCGGGCAACACAGAGTCACCCCTAATCGGAACCCGGCGGCCTTCCTCAAATCATTCCATCCATCTCTCGTCTCCGCAGGTCTTTCCCCCCGCTCTCTTTTCCTCCAC
This sequence comes from Tephrocybe sp. 10521TJB, assembly GCA_018221635.1. NCBI lineage: Eukaryota > Fungi > Basidiomycota > Agaricomycetes > Agaricales > Lyophyllaceae > Tephrocybe > Tephrocybe sp. 10521TJB. The sequence continues at coordinate 1,102 of JABAJS010000383.1, forward strand.
CGACAGCCCCAGTCCGAACCCATTGCTCTCTCCACCCGTCTTGGCTCTCATGCGTATCAATGTATCCAACGACTCACGTCTCTTAAACTGTACCCAGGCCACCATATCAAGACCTTGCTTGCATACACACGGTGTAGCGGGTTCGAATGCCAATGCGGAGCAATAAGCGGCTATCTCGTTTTTCCTTCCCTCTGTCAACAGCTAGGAAAAACGACTCCTCGACGTACCTCCAGTGCTGATTGGTCTCCTAAGTTTATATCTTCATCGCTTTGTTCGTACTCTACGCCTGTACCTGTGTCCGTTCTTCAAGAATTCATTTCCAGATGGCAGATGCCGGATTTGCATGAACACACTCTCGAGCACTTTAACTGAGGGTTTGACACGCAGGAAAGGCAGCAGTAAGCGTGACGCGGGGAATAGGTTGGACTCTTATGAGGGAATTCACTCGTGGTGTGGAGTTCACGTAGAAAGGTTGAAATCCCAGGTAGGACTTACAGGTCGAAGTTGTCTATGTATACGAAAGGAATGATATCTGCATGCCCCTTTGTCAGGCCGTGATTGGTGGCTTCGATTCCTGCTACGACCAGTGCATGAGATCCCTGCAACTGTCTTTTTCCAGGGTTGATTTGTTTCGTATCGCTATTCAACATGCTCATTCCCACTCAACTTTCGCACCGTTACTCCCTACACGTACTCGTACTCACAGTCGCACTAGTCAACGTTGCGTCACGCCCAACCTCATCGATCCCGTCCATCCATCTCTCCTCTCCACAAGCCTTTCTTCACCCCGCTCCCCTGTTCCACCAGCACCCCATTACTCATCCTCCCCCGATAATTATCCTTCCACTCCTAAGCCTAATGTCCCACAACCCGAGGCCCCGTAACCCCATGGCTCAGTCCGATGACTTTACCTCCCGGTGTGCTGTATCCAACGACAATCCAGCATAGACTAGAAGTTCACCATCCATACTCTATTCCTGGCTTAAGCTTGTAAGGTCTGTATACCGCATGGTGGGTTCGACTCCTGCCATGATGGGATGAAGAGTTTATACTAGCAACGTTGAATTTATTTTTTGTGCATTTCACTCACTCTTTCTGGAGCGGCGCGTATTGATGAGGTCGAGGTAGGGGAGAGAGATCTCTAGCTCTTTCCCGCGGGCTTCTTCCTTTAGTACCTATCTACAGTGTAAAACATCAGTCCACCTTTCCCTGCACGGTCCAAGCTCCTCGTTCATACATCTAAACACCTCTATCATACTCTCAAGTCCCTGCTTCTCCTGCTCGGCAGACTCTGTCGGAATTGCCAAGTAGGTGGCACGTAGTGCCTAGTCTCTGGAAGTGGCAAGAAATGTTGAGTATAATGCAGGCATTTGTCAGTGAAGTGACTCACAAACTAAGGGAAAGAAAGAGCCGAGGAGATTAGTGTAAACTTGGTTGTTAGCACGTGTAATAACTCACGAGCTAAAGAGCAGAAAGAGCAGAAAGAGCAGAAGCAATGATCAGTGTCAACTTGGATATTAGTAGTAGGTACGGTGACTCACGTCCTGAGCAGCAGAAAAAGTATCAGTGTAAATTCAGGCAATATCAGGTGGGGAGACTCACGTCCTTAGGATGCAGAAAGGCCGAAGAAATGATCAGTGTAAACTCAGAAATTAGTATGTTGTGAGACTTACCACCTAAGGGACAGAAAGACCTCAAGGGTAAATTCAGGTATTAGACGGCAAGGCAGGTAACTCACGCGCTAAGCGGCAAAGGAAGAGATGATCAATGACGATCTGGACATTAGCAGGTGGAGAGACTCACGGCCTAACGTGCAGAATGAGTCAAAGAAAGGATCAGGGTAAATTCGGGTATTGGAAAGCGGTGCAAGTAACTCGCGCTCTAAGGAGAAGAAAAGGACAAAGAAATGATTAAGGTAAATTTGGGCATTCATAGATGGAGAGACTCACGAGCTAATGGGGGCAAAGAAATAATCAGCATAAATTCAGATATTAGCAGATGTGACAAGTAACTCACGCGCTACGGAACAGAAAGAGGCGAAGAAATTATCAGTATGAATTTAGGTATCAGGAGGTGAGGCAGGTAACTCACGCGCTAAGGAGCAGAAAGAGCCGAAGAAATTATGAGTGGCAGGTTTGGGCCTAGCAGGTGTGGTGACTCACGCTCTAAAGGGCAGACAGCCGAAGAAGTTATTAGTGTAACTTTGGGTATTAGTAAATTGGGAGACTCACGACCTAATGAGCAAAAAGAGCCGCGGGAATGATCAGTGTAAATTTGGGCATTTATAGGTTGGGAGACTCACTTTCTGAGAGGCAGAAAGAGTCTAAGAAATGATCGGTGTAAGTTATGGCAAAAAGAGACCGAGGTAACGAGATGTTACGAGGATACGCACAGCCTGAGGCACAGAAAGAGCCGGAGGAATGATCTGTATAAATTCCGGCGTGAGAAGGTTGTTACTCACTTTCTGAGATGAATTCAGGCGTATGGAGCGACTTCCGGCCCGGGAGTCAGCAAGCTAAGGAGCAGAGAGAAGTGAAGAAATGATCAATGCAAATTTGCGTGTTAGTTGGCATTGGGGAAACACACTTGCTGAAACACAGAAAATCCAAAGCAATGATCAGCGTAAATTCCGGGATTAACAGGTGGAGTGAGTCACTTTCTGAGCAGCAGAAAAAGCCAAAGACATGATTAATGTCAAATTGAGTGTTAGTAGGTGGGGAGACTCACCAACTACGGGACAGAAAGTCCCAGAGAAGTGATCAAAGGAGATTTGTGCATTAACTGGTGAAGTGACCTACAATCTAGGGCACAGAAAGAGTCAAAGAAATGATCAGAATCAAATTTGGACGGTAATAAGTGGGGCCATAGACTTGCTGAGGGGTAGGAATAGCGGAAGGAATAATCAGTGCCAAATAGGGTGAGAGAAGGTGGGTACTCACCCTCCTTCAATAAACTCGGGCTTTTGGGGGAACTTGTGAGCTAAGGGTCAGAAGAGGCAAAGCAATTATCAACGTAATTTTATACAAGTGGAGTGACTCACAGGCTAAGGGGCAGAAGAGCAGAAGGAATGATCAGTCTAAACCTTGTGAATTAACACATAGGAGATTCACTTCCTGAGCGGCAGAAAGGGTTGAGGCATGGTCAGTATGAATTCAGACTATTGAAATGTGAGGTCTTACATTGACTTTTAGGTGGAAATTCATGATCATGGCCAGGTCTTCTTTGTAAGATGAGGGAACTCTTTGACTCAATATGGCTTTTATGACCTGCATATACCCTTTATAACCCCAGCTGTTCGTGATTGGGGTTGTAAATATAAGTGAGGGAGCACTAATTTTATGCACTCGCCATCTTGCCGCTGAACCAAAAGCCGTCCCTATATTCAGCGTCTTGCATAATGGACACCGGTAACTCCTCCCACTCTGCTCCTGGAACATAATAACGCTTAGAACAACGGTCGAGCCAGGTTGAACCAGGTCAAGCATATCTTCATCGCTCCTGATTTCTTGGACCTCCCTTCCATTGTCAATACCTAAATGGACCTGATCGGCGTCGAGGTACCGGCGATGTATGTGACTGCGCTGGGTGTCTGGATCGTAAAGAGCCCCAATCGCGATTTTGAATTGCTGAAATGCATGAGAAGGTGACATATTCACATCAGCAAAATCGGAAATTTCTTGTACTCCCTTGCGGAATCGGCAAGGCTGATGCCCCATCACATGGGCTTATAACACGGTAAAATGGCTTATACGTGCATCGCAAGGCTTGTGAGGGGTTGGCAAGGGCACACAAGGCTGTTGAGGGCATTGTAAGATATCCACCAGCCTTATTGACTTCTTATAAGCATTTGCCTGGCTGTTCGTTACCTTACAATTGTTGACCAGGCTTTTAATAATCTTATGATGTCTTCACCAGTGTGTCGTCCCCTTGGCAAGGTCAATAAGTGCTTTACGTTGGCTGAGATATAGCATGACACGGCAAAGTTAACAATAGAAGTACTAATTACAGCGGCGCGTAACCTTCCTGATCTTCGTCATCATACCAACCTTCTCCATCCTCGGGTCCCAAATCTTCATCTGATCCCTTGTCTCGGCGCTCATCATCGTCATCATCATCCTCGCTACTGTCTGAACCCTCATCCTCCGAGTCAGAATCTGAACCATGCTCCGAGCCATCCTGGTCTGTTTGAGCAGTGTGTTGACTGGCCTGTGTCAAACCTTCGGATTCAACTTGTGCCCCCTCGTCCTCTTCATCATGGCGGTCCATCAATTCTTCAGGAAGCGTTACACGGTAATGACCCACTCCGCCGCCGGCATAGCGCATGTACATATCACGGTCGACGCACCTGTCTGAAATCAGCTGAGCTCTGATTCATATACAAAAAGGGTCACATGTCGACATAATAGAACAACCAATCATCAAACTCATCCTCGGCGCGTGCGACGGATGGTAAAAACTGTTCTGTAGGACCATAATAGAAACCTGGTATGATGTGGGTGCCCCGAATGACTTCGTCTGGATTCAAAAACCCGTAAGCTTCAGGATTGTCGTCTGGTAGAAACTGTAGTCGATAGAGGTGTTTGCGCTTGAAGCCAGCACGGTAGGAAGTGTCGACATGATACCATCAAACCCAGAGAAATTCGATTGAAGTCGGGGCTGATGGGTCCCCGGGAGAATTGTGAATAACATCGGCATGAAATACGCCAAGGATACGTGCATATGCAAAGGGATGTTCCTTGTCATCCTCATGTGAGAGTGTCAGAACATCTGCGCGGGTGCGAGGATTCATGGAGTCCTGTCCACGCCGAACGTTGTAGGTGGTGTAATTGACCCGGAAGACCTTGTGAGTATAAAGTCGGTCATTTCGAATGATCAACCTGTAATGTTGCTCCGATGAGTACTCGGTCCCATCACCCGTCCAGTCATGGAGAATGCGAGCTAAGAGGTGATCCTTCAGTTTTGGTAGGAAGTCCTTCAAGTTCGATATCAGTATAAAATGAAATGACGTATGTGAATACATTCAGACCTTGACAGCAGGATCGCCCTCGTTTGCCGCAAGCCATGTGGGGATGTGAAGATGAGTATTGCGTGACGGTGATATATGATGGTGGAACTCAGGCGGTGTTGGTGGTAGGTGTTCAGATTGGGTGAAATTAACACGGGGGTTGGCTGTGAGGCCACATCTCTTCTTTGGGGGATTCTCAGAGTTCTCTTGCTGTCGAGATAATCGCTGTAATGTCTGTTCTCGCTATTCTAGCTTGGTCATCTGGTGGATGGCATTGTTCTTGTTGGTCCGAGCGTAGAATTTTTTAACGCGCCGGTGTTCGAGTTCCCCCTAAAGGACGGTCAGCATTGAAATGAAATGAATGCAAAAATAGCGGAACGTACAGGTTGAGTCGAGTATGAGTCAGTGGTGCCAAACCAGCGAATTGCGTTGACATAGTCCCCAAGTGAATGAAGTTTATATGTGCACATGTTGAAAGTCTTCTTCTTTGGGGGCCCTTTAGAAGGAGCCGCTACACCGTCTGCTCCATTGGTCGTTGAAGGCTGCAACTTCTTTTTTCGTGCTTTGTTGCGGCGGCGGCGAGCAGCCTCTTCCCGCGGCAGTTCACGTGTATCAAAATAAGGACAGACGTCTTTCGAGAACTTGCGAAGGAGGCGGCCAAGATCTGCAGTACATTCATCAAGCCGTTGAAGACTTGTGTCCGTGTGAAGCCGGAGTTTGGCAAGGGCATGCCATTCAGTAAGGGTAAAAAGCAAGTCGAGGATTATGGTGTTGTATGGCTCATCCAGTAGCCCTTCGAAAACTGGCATGGAACACTGCGAGAGAGTTAGCAAGCAATAGTGGCGAGGTAGCATTAAACCAACTTGTAGGAGATCCTCGTAATTTCGTGCAGCAAGTTTTTTCATGGCTGAGGCATTGTCTGAGAAGCGCCGAATTGTGGAGCGTCCAAATGTGGGTACCATCCGATAGCTGCCGCAATGTGAGCAGGACTGCTTGTTTTCAATTCATGACTATACTCACCGTTGGTTAAGATGTTGAATACTTGTCCCCCCGTTTGCGACAGTTAATCTAATTAAATGTGTGAAAACGCTCTTCCACACGCCAAGCTCAAACTCGTGCATAAAGTCGGGTACAAGCATCTTGAAAAAATTGAGGCCAAAGCGTGATAGACTGGAGAAGGCATTCTAAGAAAGCATTCCAGGTCAATTAGTGCAAGAAGAGGAGGGACGGGCACATACAGATGTTGGTACCAAAGACTCCTCATCCAATAGTCGTCCTACAACTTTACTCTTGACGGTGTACCCCAATCGGTATATGGCATCGCGTGCATCGTAAATTTTGTCCTTGAATCTGTCCATTATAGTTCGAGCCAATGTCACTCGCCTCGTGGCATCGTACTTGGTGCCCAGCTCAGAAATGCGATCCTTCTTGATAAGGCACCGTGGGCATGGGCAGGATCCCAGGTTTTGTATTGTTGCAAGCAACACTCTAATAACAAATCTATCAGACACAAAATTTAAGCATGACAATGAATGCAAAAATCTTACTTTTCAGGATAATCAGCGGAGTAAGTAAAGATACGGGGGTAGAACCGCCGAGTGACTCCATCTGGACATTCAATCATAATACCGTGTTCATATGCATACATGAAGTCGTCGTCCAATATCATTCGCCAAACGCTGTGCATAAGTTCACGTCGACAGTGTGTGAGGATATCAGCTGATGCCCCGACACCTGCCAAGCCTTCAAAGAAATCATGGAAGCTGTCAGGAAGCTGCCATATTTGTTAGAATATGTTTTATGTCATGATTTAATTAGAAGTTGCACCTTGGGGATGTATGCAACATGGTGGCAAGCACCCGCACGCGGCTTTCCTCGGAGCCACTTGGTTTGATTTGGGAAATACAGGTATAGCGGCCAGAGCGAAGCATTCCCAAAACTTGCGAGGTGTGTGGAATCCGACCAAAACATGAGGCCCAGTATAACACGTTCAAGGGTGCAGTCAGGCTCCCGTGGTTGTTGTTGGAGCTTGATATGTTCAGTAATGAACGCGTCTGATGAATACATCTCATCGTAGATTCGTTCTGGCTCTTGATCAGGATGTCGCTGCCAAAATTGCTTGAAGGGAGTGTAATGATAGCACGTTGCAGCTCCGTCATGTACAGCACTTTTAAGGACCTCGACAAGCTTTCGAAGGTGAAGACCAGGGTCATTGAAGACAGGGATCTCAGCGGAGATAGAGCTTTTGCTGAAAGGAACCTCAACTGGCACCTTAAATTCCTTCCACCCATCTTTCGCAAATGGGGACTCCTCTCCTTCAGTCTCCAACATGTCGTCAAGTCGCGCTATCTCTACTTTGACATCAAAATCCTAAATATCATCCTTATGAAAGTTATCCGACTTCAAGAAGTTAATGAGTCGGGTCACTTCGCCAAGACTCTTCATCGCAGACCCCGTCCACATCCAATTCATGATCCCAAATATTGATGAATTTCTAAAAGGGCTGTATGAAGCAATCGATGCCTGTGAGATAGAACCAAATGCATCAGAGACGAAGGGCCCAGCAAGAGAAGGATCAGGTGCTAATCGTGATGTCTGTGGAGCTGAGGTTGTACCGAAATCAGATAGATCAGATAATGAGACATGATCGTCAGGATTGTGAGTGGGTTCGGAAGGGTATTCGCGAAAGAGGCCAAAAGTATTCAGAGTTGTTCTGACTGGATTCCCAATGAACTCCTGAATAATTGGTGGAGGTGTTTTGTCCTCGTCTTCGGGGGGAGGTGTCGTAGGAATGGAGAGTGTTACAGGTGCAGGCCAAGTTGAGTGGGAGGGGGGCTTGGTTCTGGTGGAGGCTCAGGATGATCTTCGAGCATGTCATTGGATATGTGCCATCTACATTAAACAAATTGCACATAGCTTGGAGAATAAATGTCTTACCTCATTTGTCAGTGTTTCTTCCTCATCGAGCGCAGGTATATCAATGACACTGGTCATTGTATTCTCCTCTTGGACCTCCAACTCAAGCTCTAGCCTCTGCTGCTTACACCGTGTATGCTCCTCTGCATATTGTTCATACAGCGCTGCCATAGGGTCAGTACTTTCATCGTTATATACCTTACATTGCGCTTGATGGATGTGGAGCCCTCGAGGAGTGGTAGAAGTGTATAGGCATGGCACTTGGCAAGCAAAAGACATGACAACCAGCCACAAATATAACAGGCAAGTTGTCTGCATATTTCATGAGTTGTAGAGGAGAGGTGGATGTTGTAGAGAGAAGTGGTTCAGATGTCTTGCAAAAATTGGTGGTCTTGGACACTACGTCATGTCAGCACAATATCAAGTGGACACCAGGTGGCCCAGGCAGGACTAAAGCATTCAAACATGCAGAAGAAGGGCAAGTTGTTGAAGTCATGGCAGCCTCAAGTCAGCGCAAAACAGGTTTGATTGTGGACGACTGTGGGTCCTTGATTATCTAATGTGTCAAAAGCGGTTGAAAGCTCCTCACCCTCTTAATCTGTCTCTATATCCTCATTTTCATTCTCTTCCAAGTCCATACATGCTAACTCTCCTCGTTCTGAAAGTCCTGCTCCGATTGTCAACATATACCGGAATGTCCCCCGAAGTCTTTCCTGGATCTGCCGAAGTCGCTTTCTGAGGTGCCAGTTTGTCATTTCGAGTTCTTGGCCCTTGCAGTCGGACCTCATGTTCAATGCAGTAAGGTACTGGTGCTTCTCCTCTAACTTCTTGCAGGTAGCATGGAGCTGATGACATTCAGCTTGTAGGTCCTCGTATGTTGGTTTTATTGAAGCAGCAGTGGTGTCTGGACTGTGGTTGTGTCGAGGAGTACCTGTGGTGAGCTCCAATTCCTCCAGCTGTGTCGATGGAATTATGAAATCATTTAGTTGACCTTCAGGTTCAGTGGGCCCCAAAATGGGTGAAGTCTCTGGTTCTGTCACTGAGTCCTCTTCATCGTGCATGCATCCAGGCTTGCATAAGCCCTTTGTAGGCCTTGGTGTGTATACTGATACAGGTGTTGGTGCGTATATCATTGCTATTTTCTTCAATATAGATATGTTTCATGAGCTTGTTCAGGTTATAGCATTGAAATCACGAACCTTGGACTCAACCTTGGACTTGGACCTTGCAAAGCTGAAGGACAGAAGCTCTTACAGGTCGAGAAACGTGTTGATTAGCAGTGGCAACAACACAATCACATGATAAGGAAAATTTAAAGGCACATCAGCCCATACTGACCAATTTCTTCAGGGTTTTCTTCTCCCTTCTTGCATCATGCCTCCATGCACAGGGCCACCTTCTACTCCTAGTCAACAGGCACCTGAGAGCCCAGCTTCAGCAGCACGGTGTGCCATACAACAGAATATTCATCGTGTCACCATGCAGAGATCCCGAAAAAAAAGGTGAGCATAGCTGTACCCTGTATTAATA
>JABAJS010000384.1:0-10549 GCA_018221635.1 Tephrocybe sp. 10521TJB
AATGATCTCGAACTTCGTCTTCATAGTGGACGACTTGCTGCTGCGGTTGAGCAGAAATTGGTAGAAAAATTCTCTTCGTCCTCATCTAAACATACATCTCGGTCAAACCCATCTACGGCGACATATGTCCATGGTGAAGGTCAGAAAGCACAACCTTCCTTTCGTGGCAAACAAAGCTCCCATCCTGACTCCCGCTGTTTCAACTGCGGTGACCGATCTGGAACTCATTCATCCAAAAATTGTACCAACACACGACTTATTACTGGCGCAGAATGCCACATCCTACAGCGTTCCCCGGGAGACCCAGTACGCCGCGACAAGGATGGTAATAGATACTGCTTCCGTTGGAATGGACTTTCAACATGTACAAAAGGCAGCACCTGTACCAATGGCGCCCATTGGTGCACCCTCTGTGGTGGCAAGAATCACGGCGCTCAGTTCTGCAACACCATCTAGTTTCCTACCCATCGTAACCCCTTTTAAAGCCAATGCTTGGGATAAACACCTCAGGGCGGCAGGTATATATAATTCCTTTGCACATATTCCCCACGGCATTCGTAACGGCTTTGACATGGGTGTATATTCAACGTTACAGATAACGTATACTCCTCCTAATCATTCCTCTTCACTCCATCATCCCGAAGCTATTTATCATCACATTAATACCGAACTCTCTGAAGGACGTTATACTGGACCATTCTCAAGATCCCGTCTAGAAGCACTCATTGGCCCTTTTCGAACCTCACCTTTAGGAGTTGTTCCAAAAGGAAGTTCCCCTAATGAATTTCGTGTCATTCAAGATTTTTCATATCCTCGATCGGACCCTGTTTACGCGTCGGTTAATTCTGAAATCAACCAAGACCTGTTCAAGTGTGATTGGGGGACATTTACAGAAGTCTCGGAAATTGTCATGGATGCACCCACTGGTGCCCAGGCCAGGTTCATCCACCCCCAACGAGAGGTGGCTGTCCACCTCGATGCACCTATATACATACGTGGCCATTATGGCGAGACCACATGACACAAGAGTGTCGCACCCGGCTCGTAAACTCGCCGGGTGCGAATTCTTGTGTCAGGGAGTGCCACGTGATTCCTCCGTTCTTTACCTTCTCCACAATTTCGTGAACGACGTCGGTTGTCTTGACGTTCGCTCTATCACTAGATCTTCTTTATTTTTCTTTTTCCTCCCACCCTCCTCTCCCTCGTTGTTGGATACATTTAAATTACAATCTTTGAATTAGAAAGCATGGCAGTCACCAGTAGAGTCCTCTGGGGTGACCCGTCCTCGTCCCCCGTTCGGCTTTACGAACTGGACCCTGGCGCAAACGCCAGGTTCATCCACCCCCAACGAGAGGTGGCTGTCCACCTCGATGCACCTATATACATACGTGGCCATTATGGCGAGACCACACGACACAAGAGGAGATTTGGAGTCAGAAATCACTGCTAGTCACATCAAGGTCACATTGACCTTCTTATTCTTCGACCAAATGTTCAAGATGGTGTCCAATTCTAAATCCTTTGTCCCTGGTGTTCTCACTCCTCAGACCTTGAGGATACTAGTTTCACTTGTATCTAGGCTTCAAGTGACTAGGCTTCGACGTCATGACCAAGCACTGGTGGGATGAACGGGCAATGCGTGGCACTCTCTAAACAGTTCTAGGTTCTAAGTGGTTAGTTTTACCCAAAGCACTGGCGGTTCCATCCAATGCACTGAACAATCAATGCCTATCAGCTGGTCAATTTCTAGGTGCCGAAATTCTACGTTTACTTACACACTCCTCCGAGGTTGGTTAGTACTTTCTGACTTCTAGTTGAATCTCCTTTGAAAGCGACGGGCATCTGACCGAGTATATTCCCAGGTTGTCGACGGTTTGCTGGACAGGGTTAGTACTTGCAAATTGAGCGGCTGAAAGAAGGCTGATATTGTTTGACAAAAAGAAATAACGGTGCGATGTTTCGAGTTCTAGCTGAACCAATTGGAGCATTGAACCTGCGGCTAGCCCCTGTGTGCATGGCGTATTCGTTGGTCAAATTTCATCTATTCTTCTGGACCAAATTTCTGTCTTGGCATGTTCCGTCATTCTTGCTGGTCACCTGAATTCGCAAAGGTTATGGTACGGGTTAATGTCATAAGCCAAATATTCTCCAAAAATCGGATGACGGCTGTATAAATGCTGCAAACCGAACCCAGATCCTAGAGTCTTCAGTCGATTACTACCCATTTGCATAATGTCGCCTTTCTTCACCGTTCTGAGCCTTTTTATCGTGGCTTCCGAAGCATTTGCAAGTCCGTTTAATGCATCTAATTGGTATGATTTATCTGTCCGTAATGGTGCTTACGATAATCAATCAAATGTGTATTGTAGGGAACGGTGTGGGACGCATGCTACCGACGCCCACGTTGCCGCTGTTCAGGAAGCTATGAAAGAATACAAGACGCGTAACACAGTCAACGGTTCCTTCAACCAGGACCGCACCCTTGACACTACCATCAATGTAAGTAATGTTTTCAAGTCGTCCTCGTAAGGCCTGGTTACCAATTACCCTCGCAGGTCCAGTGGCATGTCATTGCCACCAGCCAGGACGAGGCTGATGGTTGGCTTTCGTAGGTTATGTTCCATTAGTCGACCTTGCGGCGTCTTAATGATCAAATAATGTTAACAGAGACGAAACGATTACAAACCAACTGAACGTGTTAACGCAAAGCTATGCAGCCCCAACCACCAACGTCCGTTTCCAATTACAATACAAATCCCGCTATGTCTCTGACGAGTGGTTCACGAATACTCGAGGATCCGCGGCGGATCTAGCAATGAGGCAGATGTTCGGCCCACCTCCTAATGTGTCTCCCAAAATTTTGCACATCTACAGCGTCGGGTCGATTGTTAATGAAGATGGAACAGGCGGGATTTTAGGATACTCCTCGTTTCCGTCGGACTATTCCGCTAACCCGCAGATTGATGGGGTTGTTATTCTGAAGGACACCGTCCCTGGAGGCTCGAAGGCGCCTTATGACGAGGGGAAGGTGAGCAGCTGCTCTACCATTCCATGTCCTTGACAATCCTGACGTCTCCTCACGCACCGCTGTACAAAGACTTTGGTCCACGAAGTTGGCCATTGGCTTGGACTCCTGCACACCTTTCACGGTGGATGCACAGAGCCCAATGATGGTATCGCGGATACTCCTGAAGAAGCCAGCCCGGCATACGGGTGTCCTACTGGCAGAGATTCCTGCCCAAACAATCCAGGCCTGGACCCAATCAGTATGTACATCTTAGATATCTATCTCGATGGAAAGTCCTCATGCATGTTATGATATCCTTCTAGCTAACTACATGGACTATAGCGACGACAGCTGCTTGAATAACTTCACGCCCGACCAGAGCACCCAAATTGATGCGATGATTGCGGAATATCGTTCTTGAAACTTAAAGGATTAAGCTGTCATATCCTGATATGTGTTGTACCTATAGTGTCGGTTATCTTCTTTACCCCGTTTCGAGTTCCTTTTTCCGAGTTTTTCATTTCTTACTATGCTGCCATTGTAATCTTCCATAGCTACTTCTGCATCGATTCTGTGTCCCTCAGTTTAACAAATCCCGGAGGTCCTTCAATCGGCGCTGCCCATGCTTGGTACGCAACGTTGTCTTGCTGGACACGAATACATGTGTTCGTGTCGACCCACGAATAGTTGATTACCCGTGGAACCTGTAGTCAAGGTGGCGAATTGGTGTAGCTCCGGGTGGAGATCTTCCGATACGTCAATAGGCTGTAAATAATAAACCTACCCACATGCATTTTACAGCTATCTGGTTCACTCTTTACTCTAAGCAAGATAACGATGGAGAGTGTGGTTGAAGGATGAATTTGGACGGCGCGGCTGATCAACTACCGCAATTAAATGCGCCCTAATTATAATTCAGGCGCGTTCATATACACCCAGACTTGGAGTAGATTTATGCAGGCAAAGTCTCCAGCGAGCAAGGAGTAACCTGAAGCGACATACAGACAAATCACGGCAAATGTGGCGATCGGCTGTTGAGTGTGGTTTCTGGCATGGCGCAGATCGCAACTTGAAAAACTGTGCAGGAGAACTTGCTTAGAATGATGATTTTGAATGCGTATCTGTATATTATATTCAAGTAACTAACTAAACTATCTACGTAACTATGTATGTATCTAAGTAACTATTGACTACATGTAAGAGAGCGAGAGAGCAAAAAGAAAAGCATATTGAATTAGAAAGTATCCGTCAATAGACGGTAATAAATAACGAGAAGACCTTCTCAATTCCTTCCCTTCCTCTTCCTCTTTTCCACCTTGACCGCCTGCGAAGCCCCTTGCCTCTTCTTGCGTTCCGCAGCCGGCATCTTCTCTGCAGCCTCACGCGCCCTCTTCCGGAACTCCTCACTATGCCCATCTATTGTACACGCGTGCGTCGTTCCATCTCCGCACTCCCGACAAAAATGCTTCCACAGCGGCGTAAGATGTGTCCAAATATTCCTCCGCACGTCCCGAACCTTGACGAATTTCGGAACATCCGTGCACCTAGTCCACCTACACTTCCCCCTGACTTACTTTTGAGCGTGCACGTCGATGTGGTTGTAGACGTCGGATTGGAAGGCGACATCGCCGTCGTCACCCGGCGGGTAGGAGGAGTGGGAGATTTGGGTGTGACAGGTGTCCCAGGAGCATTGGAAGGACTTGCTGCAGAAGACGCCTTTGAGGTAGGTATCGAAGGTGAAGAGGGTGCTTGGAAGGCTTGGTCGTTGTTGGATGGGAGGAGACTTAGCAGCGGGGGAATTTTTTTGGTGTTGCTGGATGGGAGGAGCCTCAGCAGCGGGGGGATTGTTGATGTAGGTGATGTAGTGCTCGGAGACGTGCTGATGTGAGTATTGCGGAAAGCCTGGATAGATTACATGAGGGGGATGCTCGGGAGGGGCGTTGCCCCAAAAGGAGTGATGGATTAGGGGGGAGGTTGGGTAGGCTGAGTGGCCACAAAGAAGGAGTAGATTAGATGAGAAGGAGGTGGGGCAGAGGACAAAAAGGATGGGTCGATGTCAGCAGGGGGCGCAGCGGTCGCCAAAAAAGTGGGGTTAACCACAGAAGGGCGAGATGGGATAGCGGACAACAAAGCTGGGTCGATTACAGGAGGGGGAGGTGGGACAGCAGCCGAAAAGGTAGGTCGATTACAGGAGGGGCAGGTACAACAGCGGATTGAGGGATCGATTGCGAGGGGGTGGGATACGAGTAGTCGTCCTGCCAATCCGCCTTCGGCATGTCAAATACAATTCCTGGGGCTAAATTATGCATTTTTACGTTGAAATCTTCGAGAGAAAGTGCGTTGGCTGGGATTCGAGTAGGGGCGCGTCCTCTTTCGTTATTGAAATGTCTGTTTTCATCATAGGGCATAATTGTCGGACTAGAGTTGAAAGATTAGAAAAGGGTAGAAAATAAATAGAAGGGAAGGACGTACGACACCTCCTGCGCTTTGTCTGCAAACGTTGGCATAGTAGTCATAGAGGATTCGTAGGGGTGTTGTGCGTAGTAGTCAGAAGATTAGAAATGAAAGGATTGTTGCGTCAAGCACGATAAGGGGGTTATGAGTAGCAGTTGAAAGGTTAGAGATAGAAGGATTAGTGCGTCAAGCACAATGTGGGCGGAAAGAATGAGGACGGTTCCCTTCAAAGTGGAGGACTTTATATACTTTCAACTATACAGAAATTTCTGGCCGCACTGTCATCCTGATTAGGAAAAACTCACATTCCCAAACCGTCAAATAATGTCCAGTTGTACTATTGCGAGGGCTCTTGCACCGATACACGAGGCGGTGGCATTCGCCTAAACGGGACATGCGCCGAATTAGAAGTTTCGGCATCCAGCATCGACAAGTGCAGAGACTCGTTATCAGCGACGATATACAGGGTAGAAGTAATAACATTGTGTCCGCATTGTTTTTTTGACACCACAAGGTCAGAAAAAAAGGGCTGTTGACAGTTATTCGACAGCTGGCCAGTTCGTTGTTGAATAACGGGAGAGATCGGAATCAACGAGTACCGGTGCCTCTGTTTTACCCCAACAATATATTATTCCTAGCACAGCCTAGTTAGTAGACGCTTTGTCGAGGTGGCAGCAATTGCTTGAGCCCTAGTTGAAGCAGTCTGAAGCAAGCGTCGAGATCTAGTCAAAGCGGTCTGAAAACAGTTTTGTAGAGTATGGTTGTCTTCCATCGGACGCAACAGAATGTGAGAGAGCCTCCGAAAGCATGCACTAGCTATACCAACACATGTGTAAAGATCTGCGTCTCGTCAAGGTTTGTGCAGGGGCGGGAGGCTATTGACTTATGTTTGTGCCGCGTTTTTCCGACCAGAACAATTACATCAGGGATCCATTCAAGAAATGATACAACAAGATATATCTTGATATGGTCGTATTACGTGGGCTAGATCATCTTTGTGATTAGTGGATAGATACAGGTAGATATTGATAGGTGGAGTTGGGGGATTTCATCCATGAATATCTTCTTGTTAAATAGACAACCAAGTAGTGACTTCATGGTAGTGTTGCGCCCCGTAGTCTATTGGATATGTTAGATCCAGGTGAGCACGTCGTTTACCGTGAGCTGGACTGACGCCATGTTCAGCCTGTTCCCACTTAACAACTTGGTTACCAAGGCCTCATGTCATAAATCTGCAAAGTTAAGTTTTATGTTATCTCTGTGCTCGCATTGATCTCATCTGACTAACCGATGAAATGTCGACAAAGTGGGAGGCCGGATTCTGCTTTGCCTTTGCGTTGATGCTGGCCTCACCCATCAAATCGTGCGGGGTAGATATTGATAGGTGGAGTTGGGGGATTTCATCCATGAATATCTTCTTGTTAAATAGACAACCAAGTAGTGACTTCATGGTAGTGTTGCGCCCCGTAGTCTATTGGATATGTTAGATCCAGGTGAGCACGTCGTTTACCGTGAGCTGGACTGACGCCATGTTTAGCCTGTTCCCACTTAACAACTTGATTATTAAGGTTTCGTGTCATAAATCTGCAAAGTTAAGTTTTATGTTATCTCTGTGTTCGCGTTGATCTCATCTGACTAACTGATGATTTAAGCTGCATGCCGGCAAAGTGGGAAGTTTGATTCTGCTTTCCCTTTGTGCTGGTGCCGGCCTTGGCCCAACACTTATGTCGGGGAATAGCATGTTGTTTGACCATGACTACACTCCCTTCGCATTGGTTCTTGCTCCCACCTTGACAAATTGAGAGGGCAGGTGCCTTGTGTTACCTTTGCATTCGTACGGTTCTCACCCGACAGACTGATGAAATAAGTTCCGCGCCGACAAGGTGGGAAGTAGGATTCTGCATTGCCTTACTGGTACCTTCAAAAAATCTGAGTGACGCAGTCTGCACAAATAATCACGTCCTCTATTTATTGGAAGTGCCGCAATGAAACATGTAAAATTGGTGATACTTATAATACTCTTGAATCCAAATTAGTATAGACTTGATGTAATATACTGAAAGCTACCGTAGACAGACATCTCAAACAAACAGCCTGAGCTCATACACATGAAGCCATAAGCAATGTGCTAACTCACTGTGCATCGCGATGGGAGTGAGCATTACATCCGGCGTAATAATTGTAATAATTGTACAGCGCGACTGGTCTATTCAAGTTGAATATAGATGCAAGACCACCGACTTGAATAATGAACCAGGTTGCTGACACATGGTCCACTAGCAGTACTGAGGAGAACCAATCACGCAAGTAAAGCTGCTGAGAGTCAATGGGTAAGGTGGACGTTATGGTAGTCTTGTCAGTTGACTGTTGGGGCATTCTTGCGCGAAGGCGAGACAAAATCAATGATGGCTGCAGAAGGGGCGCCATCGGAGAACTCATGGTAGTGAAGTGAGCTGACTGTGATGAAAGGCTGGGACCATGGCCGTGATTTATGAACTCAGAGATGCAGCAGGAGATGCCGAGCTGGACTATCTGCTATGAAAGCTATATGAAAGGCCAGCGAATGACGTAGAACTGGAGGAAACCATTTTAGCATGGTCATCATATAAATATCTAGCACTTGAAGTTCACCATTACTAGACGCGACAGGATTTGATCTCATGCATACTGCGCTAGTAGTACAAAAGTCGGTGGTTAGTACTGCTTAAATTTAATGACTGAAGGGACTCACCTTTTTTTACCTTTAAAAAGAATCAGTAGGCACCACGTCTAGACTGCTCGGACACATGATATTGCTGAAGAAACCATTTTAGCAGGGTCGTCATATAAATATCTAGCACTTGAAGCTCACTATTACTAAATGTGACAGGATTTGATATCATGCACTACTAGTAGTTCCAAAAGTCAGTGGTTGGAATTTAAGCATTCAACAACTGAAGGGACTCACCTTTTACCTTTTAAAAAATCAGTAGGAACCACGTCTAGACTGCCCGGACACACAATATTGCTGAAGATGGACGGCAGTGGTTGATTAATGATGTTGGTGAGTGGTTGTTGGTTTCAACAGCCAGAGGCTATTTATAATTAGCTGATTGGCCCGTGCACCCTAGCAGATCACAGTACTATTAGGGCCTGTCTTGTAAGTACGTGGGGTTAGGGCTAAGTAGTACAGCCCAAGCAGCTGACAACAGATCAGGCTTCATTGAATGTTTCAACTTTCAGCTGACAGCATTCGTAACAGTGGCAACAAAGTATTGTTTGTCATATTCCGAGTCAGCGCGACTTGGACTCAGATATTAGATATTATGTAATTCAAAGTTCTTCACTGCGCGGTAATTCTATGGACAAGTTGGAGGCGATTAATAGCATGCTGGTCTGCATTCAGTGCCTCCCTATACACGTCCTCTGTTGTCCTGGCAGACCACCATTTATTCAACTCCTGAGCAATCTGTAACTCTGCTCGTAACCTGAGCAGCATGATCTTGAGCAGTGCTGCCTCCTGTCTCATGATGTCTGATGCAAATCCCTGCTTGGGCTTGCCATCAACAGGCTGGTTGAGATGACATACTACTTGAGGGAAAGCTACCAATAGCCTTACCTCGGCTTTGCCTTTCAGCTTATCAGATAGTCCTTGTCCTTTTGGCACCAAGTTCTGCCACTGCATTGCCAATTCTTGGTTCCGAATTATGAGTCGCTGATATTTCATGAGATTTGAGCGATAGTTGGAATCCTCTTCAAAGTAGTGTAACTGAGTCTATATCCCCAGGTTATTGTCAGTAGTACACATTTGAAGGCTGCATGGGACTCACTGAAGGAATATCTACTCTGGTATTGGAATAACAATAACAGGATACAGACTGACATCGAATCAATGATTGCGATGTTGACGTAGGGGTACATGTGTAAGTGATAGACATTGCTTTACTTCTCTAGTAATTGGAGTTGAAGATTGGTTTTTAGAGAGAGTTTCAAGTTGACTCAGTTTCATTCAACACATATATAAGTGATGTCAGGTGATCCACATCTTATTACTAAGCTACCACTTCACTCCTGTCATGGTGATATCTGGGCCTCAATAGCCATTTGCCTTATACGATCAAGCGGGCTACCCTCCACTGGTATCAGGGTTGTCTCCGGAATATGGTGTGGAAAGATTTTCCTTCCGAGTCGGAAGTAGGGGTAATCAGCCACATAGTAAGTAATGACAATTGAGAATGATGTACTGGTCCCAAAATAGAAGGAGATCATTGATGCGAGCATTGTGAGCAGGATCTTCTAGAGTATGGAGGCTAGTGTAGAAATTCTCGGAATCTGTAACTCTGTTACTTTGTGACCACTGAGAAGCGGAGGTTAGGGTGAAGCGGACCTTGAGAATCAAGTCAGCTGGTTGTCAAACTGGTGATAGAAATGTGAAAACTAACCTGAGTTGCCACATAAACTATGGACGCCTTCGTGACTTTTCGCATGTTGTGTAATTTTGCATTCCCTGATTTTGCAATTACAGTATCATCACCCAGATCTGCAGCGCTGGGAGCAATAAACATGTGTTTGAAAGCCTGCCTATGTCAGCCATGGCACTTGACTGAGGAGGATTCAGAAAACTGACCTTGACGAGGAGATCGCTTCTGAGTAACCCCTTCCATGGGTCATTTGGGTCAAAAACATTGTTGTAATAGATGAAAATGGGCCAATGGTGTCCTGCTGTAATATTTTTGCCGCTGCTCAATTTTTTTTGAATTCTGTAGGTGTACATGAGTTGAATTTTATAGAAGGTCAGATGTAACTTACTCAGGGTTTGTCCAGTCTAAACTGGCAGGACAAAGAAGTTGACCAGTGATAGGATGCTTGAATCCATGACTAACTTTATGGCATTGATGGAGTGGAGGATCGAGCACACCTCCTGACGGGGTGATCCAATCAACGACTGCTCCCTTCATACCCTTTGTGTCATCCGCCCTTGAACCTGCGCAGCCTTTTTGTATCTTGAAAAACATAAGTATATATACGAGATGCCAGCAGATCAAACCTTACTAGATCAGCTGTTGCTTGTATGTCATCGGGTGACTCTGCAGAGGTCAAAGTACTTTC
>JABAJS010000385.1:0-10527 GCA_018221635.1 Tephrocybe sp. 10521TJB
TGTTCGAAGGCTGCATCTCTCTCTGCCAATGCCTTTCTCATGGAAACAATGTCAGATATGCAGACTTGGGAATCTGTATTGGTGTCTTTGGAAAAGATTGTCTATAAGGGTTGAGCGTCAAGGACGTCGTTATTCTGTCAGGTTAGGTCAGGGGCCAACCTTGATTAACCAAGCCGAGAGGATATCTCCTGTTGATACCCGACCGCCACTGGACTTCAAAACGTCCTCTTTCACGTTTTTTACCATCATATTTACTACGTTCTTCCCGAGATATATCGCCTTCGTCTGCCGCCTCCCTTTGAAATGATCGAGAGTGACACCAGCTGCCAAAACTAACATGCTCTTGATCGTGGCACTGGTATACTGGCGTCGTACGTCGACCAACGCGGTCGGTTCTTCAGTATAGAGCGGAAGCGAAAAAGACAGTTCTTCAAGAGTTGCTTGCAAAATATTCGTTTCCGGAGGGACGGGTGGAAGCCAAGGCAGACCATTAAACTCGGCATTCAGATTCTTGGCGACCATACCCATCCCGAACACGTCAAAAACGCCATGAGGGGCGGAAATACCGATGCAAGTGCAATTTTTGAGCCTTGATATATGGATAGAGATTAGAGGCGCATTCAATGAGGCGAAGGCAGTGAGTGAGCTTGGGGTGGACGGGTGACGAAAGAATTCGAGAGATGGCTTGCGGAGTATCCCTGCTGAATTTTGGTTGACAGCAGGAATAGGCGTGTCCAGCGGTACTCTTTGATAGCTAGTGGTGAATTTGATGCGGTGCGTTACGTTGCCGTCCAATGGCATCCGAATACACCACGTCGAGAGGTCCTTGGACCACTCAAGATGACCTGCGAGAAGTCGCCACTTGTTCACCATGCGCCGTGCGGCGGCTTCTAGTGTGCTGCTGTCTATACTCTCGACCACGAAGCCCGCGGTGATACCAACGGGTGAAACTAACTTGTCCTGATCGAGGGAGCTGAGAGTCACAAGCCGCGTGGACTTGATTATTGGGAACATGCGAATTTGACGTTCCATGGGGTAATAAGTTCAGACGTCAGAGAGAGGAAGGTTACTTAGGCTTAAGTCCCTTGGCATGCTGGGCACTGATGTGCTGCGGTTATCGTTGAACAGTATAAGGTCCGGAAGACTTTACATGGCCAGATTCCATACGTGGCAAGAGCTTGAGTATACAGAATTGAATTCTGACGTGCCGCATTTCGGGTGCCATAGATGATCATGAGAGTGCCAAAAGCAACTGGCTTATCACATTTTCGAGATCGAACACCTCAACCTCGGGTGGAGCAGTGGAGCAACAGGGCAGCAGATCCAGAGTTTGCCGACTAGAATGAATTTTCAAGTTGAAAGGGAATGCATGGAAGAGAAGGAAGACTTGAGAAGAAATTCAGGTATGGTCAAGGCGCGATACGTATGTACATACTTGTCTTGTCTCGTCAATGTCTCGCCGCGTATGCAAGCTGTGCTATATATCGGCCCAAAGGCCTCTTATTGCCAATATCTTGATCTCGCTGACAGACGACAACAAATTGAAACTGTAGAGGCAGCGAAAAGGGCGACGCCAAACCATACCAGTTGGACGAGACGGTGCAGCGATTACGGTTTTTGATAATTATTGATTGATTGATTGATTGATGTCGGCCATGACTGGTAGTGATGGGTCCCATTGGGGGCTGGGTCCTTGAAAGCTGCTCACCAGACAAGCTGCCTACTGTGTCTGCCTTAAATAGAGTTATATTGAACCGAGAGGGGGATAATGTCTTTCTCGTCGAAATATACTGGGCAGAATCACAACGAAACAGACGAAAAACCAGGCTATGCACAATGCTCCATCTGCCACTTAAATCTCCGCGAATAGTCACCATCCCAGTTCATGTCCCAGGTGCCAGGAATATATTCTGCCCAAGCGTCAGACCACTTAGGAAACTCATCCTCTTCTGAGACAACATACCTTTGCCTGCCCACGCAATCTTGACCGTATGCCTTCCAGGTGGGACAACGACCACGCCGCCGCTGTAGTTGAAGTGGAGACAGGTCGCAATATGGTCTCCGCAGTTCACGCTCCTATCCAGTTCGAAGTCGGTAGTTTTCCCATGTGGCACACCGTCAACGTAAACCGCCAGTTGCATATCTCGCGAGTCGATGTCGACGATGGAGAGCCGATGTGGCCGTCTGTGATCAAGGGTATACTCGACTGGCATTGGCTGTCCGTCCGGTCCCGGGAAAATGGTATGGACGTCCCACTTCTGGAAGATCGTCGTCGGAGTGTTGCACGCCAGTTTGGTGGGCCCTACGATTTCCAGGCCAGTTGCGGCGATCACTTCAACGGCGACCGTCATGAGTTTGGCTTATTGCAAGGTCAGGGACAGTGTTGTTAATGTTAGTTCAAGCTTACTGTAGATGTAGAAGAGGGAAAGGAGGACTATGAGAGGTATGGCGACGAAATCCATGACCATTTCCTTCGGGGTCCTCTCGAACTTCACCGCCGCGACTTGGGGTCGTTTGAATGGCTTGTCCCCAACGCTGATAGCAACTAAGTGAGTATCAATGCGGTAGTAGTTAGTCATTGAAGGCAACCTACTTTGCAAACTGTCATCATATAATCAGGACATCATGGCAAACGAAGAAAAAAAACAATAATCGAGAGACCAACCACGATAACGAGGTTTTCAGGGTATGCCTTTTTGACACCTTCTTTGTTGGTGAAGATTCTGTGGTATGGCTATTAAAATGATTTCAAAAATAACCCATTAATACGAGTCATCTAGGATTCTCAAAATCTCACCGGAATGGGGCTCCGCTCGTCAACAAGTCTCCCTGCCATTTCACCTGGACTGAGACCGTCCATTCGGAATACCATTCGAATAATCTATTCGGTCGCCGGTTGACTTGTGATTTTTCAGGCGCTTCAGTCAACATACCTCCGGCATAACCTATAAAATTGTCAGCCACAATCAACAGGACAAGGTGCAGAAGATTACAGCATCCAAGAACGAAATTCCCGGGCATTTGTGAAGCCCGAGTCCCTGGATAGATGGAACCTTCCGGTCGGGGTCGGGGTCGAAGGCGGAGGGCTAAAGACCAGTTTCAGCGAGACTATAATACGGGCCTTTCGAACCTACATCCTTGTGTGCAGCCCCAAAGTTGCAGTGGATCATCTGGCCCTTTTTCACCCCGGTTCCCGAACGGAGTTTGGTGTCCTCCCTCACAACCCGAAAGAGGGAAAACGGATGGCCCAACCCTAGATCCCTCGTTAGAAACCGTGATGTCAGCCAAAACAATGCGTACGTTGGGCTTCTCGCACATATCCCATTATTTCAAGATTTATTTTCGCTCGCAGGCGTTGAGATTTATTCATAGTCTCCTCCCTGGTTATTTCTTTGCACAAATTGATCAGCTCTTGACGTTCACCCTTACGCTCGTCGGCAAGGTAGAAGTCAATGACTTCGACGCAAACTGTAAAGCCGAGTAAGCATGAGAAATGTATTCAGCGAGCAAATACTGACCCTGAGCAAAGTTTACCGAGGCGACAATGGCTAGACCTAACGCGTTCGCGCT
Source organism: Tephrocybe sp. 10521TJB (assembly GCA_018221635.1). NCBI lineage: Eukaryota > Fungi > Basidiomycota > Agaricomycetes > Agaricales > Lyophyllaceae > Tephrocybe > Tephrocybe sp. 10521TJB. The sequence goes on from JABAJS010000385.1 coordinate 3,571, forward strand.
GATTCTGAGGCCCTCAAGACGCTTTCTTGCTTCGACTGGGCCCTTTCCCGACAGAGTCTTCAAGAGGGGTTGCATCTCGTCCGAGGCCACAACGTATTGAAACCGTCCAACAGTGCTCTTGCCGGCTTTCGTCAAGCGTTCAAGGAAGGATAGGGCGGTAGGCGGCTGGACCTCCATTCCTGTCACATATTCCAGGGCAAGTACCTTAAACCAGTTTAACCAGCCCTAAACAAAAGATCCAATGAGAAAAGTAGGTCATCAGATTGGAACTAGGAAACGTACATGTTCTCCTTTGTCTGCTGTTGACTCCCGCCACCTCTTGTCGATGCGCTCCCGCAGTTTGGCGCTAATTCGGGAAGCCTCCCCTCGGTTCCTCCAGTGGCTTTCTGCCGTGTCTCTACGGAAAAGGTGGCTAAAAAGAACTGATAAAACAGGAAATAAACTCGACAGACGGAGTGAACGCACGAAAACAATAATTCAAAATCATTGAAATCCTCCTGCAGTTCAGGAAGAATCGCATCAATTTCTTCGAATTTTTTTCGGGGATCCTTTCCCTGTATTTCACCAAACTAGAGAATATGAGATACTCCACAACACGGCAACAGAACGAGTGCCCACAATTCGATCACGGACCCAGAAAATGCACGCAGGAATTATCACGTCCTTCGCAACGTCGATACGGCCGTCCCTGGGCAAACTCACATCAAACGTTTGCTAGAAATGTGACTGCTACTCACTTGCTCTTCCTCTGGAGGAGACAGTATATGAGTTCCGCGAAGTACTCAGAATAGTCCTTGAATGACCGGACGTCAGGCATAAGAGCATAAAGCACCTATCAACGGAATTAGCAAATATCCCGTCATTGGTATCCGCGAGGCTCACCATCATGAGATCTAAGTCATGGCTGAAGAAGAGAAGTATCAAAAAGCCTATCCCGCTATGATTACACACTACTTACAGTTTCCTATCGTCTCTTCCGAGCATATGACTGTAAATGAGGAGTGAGAGCTCTCCCAATAGAGAGCTGATCAGGAAAACGCACCCATATCCTCCTGTTAGGGCCTCAAGACCGTTCAGATAGGGTGCACCAAATTTCTCAGAATGCTCCATCACATCTTCGATGTCTGGGAGGGTCGTTACTTCGACCGGTTGAAGAACGTTCGGTTCTTTGAAATCATAGCCGACACCCAGCCTCGCCTTGAAAGATCTCTTGAGATATTCTGGACAAACAAATGGGAAAAGTGCATAAGTATTGTTGAAAGGGAATTTATCAGGGAAGTGCCGAAGGAGGACTGAGGGATGAACACTTTAATTATGTAACCTTAATGTCACAAGGGACGCACGTTTGGCGAGAACACTTCCATGGGCGCCGTTGTCAGTGATGATCTTGCACTCCTCGACGCCCCATTCAGTGAGGGATTCCACTAACAAACTTTCAAAAAAGGAGAGAAAGGGGTAGTTTGAAAATCGTACGGATGATGTTCTTATTGCGGAACGTCCCGTCACCACGAACGATTGTGATCTGGGGGCGAACTCGCATTCAAGATATGCAGGGACGAATAGGAAACCTACGAGATCAACAAGCATTCCATATCGCTGACGAACATTCCAGGTCAATTGGCTCTTCGACTTCATATACAACTTACCAGTGTGAGGCCAAACCCGAGGCCATCCTTGTTTTCTGAGGGACGTTCACAGTGCAGTCCAACCTATTCGAACGAGGACTTAGTCATGGGTATCCATGATTGAGGAAGGAGGTGTACTCACAAAAAGATCTAGTTGATTGATGTCGTGATGATAGAGCTGTCGAGCCCTAGCTGCAATTGCGGGGTTCCAATCCTCGAAGGTGAGATATGCTGGAATTCCAGGTTTAGACCCATCTAATGCACATGAACACATAAGCACGTACCCTTTAGGCCGAGGTGATTTCGAAATTGATTCAGGGTACAAACCCCTTCTCCCCTCGACCGTTCGATAGCCTTTATAATTTCCTCTTTCCGGGTAACCTTGGTGTTCTGGGGGCGATATGCTCCAGCAGGAGTCTGAATCGCTTTGAGAATCTCAGCGGCAAGATCCCCAGGAGGATTCTCCTCAGGCTCCAAGTGGAAACACTGGTATGGCGTGGTATCAATTAAATGTGAAAATTTCTCAACAGCTACTTACCTGATAAAGTAAACGTGATTCAGCCCATCGTACCAGGCGGTTACCCAACCCTAAGGTGTCCTTCGGCTGTGTCTGGTGAGAGGGAGGAAACAGAGGAGACTAGCGAGATGCGTACGACATCAAGGTCGAAAGCGACGTTCGGCCCAACAGGCGGTAGTTGAGCCAGTGCTTTGACGAGTTCTTGCATAACCATGTTCTTGAACTGAACACAGTTGATGATTCGTGCTGCTTTAAATATATTTTCGTCATTCTTTCCCATGGCGGGGTTGGCAGCTAGACGTTGGGCGATCCACTGTCAGAAGACATGTGAGGATTTGCATACAAACTGAACGAGCTCTTGTCCGACCATACATTGTGATTGCGGTTAAATAACTTCAAGATTGCCCGCGCAGAGGACGTCAGCAGCATGGATTCGGACGCAACCATATCCTCCTCGATTTCTCCGCCGTTCTTTGTTCGGTGTCCTTCCTGATCCCCGTAAAGAGGAAGTAAATCTAAAGATGAGGTGGTTCCCTGATCTCCATAGTTTACCCCAGCATCTAGGGTTAGCTAAAGGGACTTCAGTTGAGTCCGGTTCCGGTCGAATGACTCTACTCACGGACAGGATCACGATAAGTGCATGAACCAAGCTTGTAAAGTGCGAGTCCAAATTTCTGTCCTTGGTAAAGCGGCAGAAGGTGAAGAAGATCCGGAAGCCACCAATGAGTAACACCTACCTTGCCACTGGGGAGGACAAAAAGTTGCGAGAATATATCATCTGCTGCCCATTTCTTTGCACCATCACTTCTCCCGATAACTGCGTAACCGTTAGTGAACTCTTTCGTTGCACGCTCTTCCCTCGAGTTCGTCCAGTCATCCACTAGAACCGCGCCATTAGAAATGATTAAGAGAAAATTCTACGGGACGCACATAACTCTACTGCCTTCTCATTGACTTTCTTCCAAAGGTCGGTTTCGGGTTTAAGCTCAGCGAGGCATTTCAAACCTCCTTCGAACTCGGGTGACGTCAAGACTCTGGTGGAAAGTTTCAGGGATAAATTAACATACGCATCCCACGAAATCCAGGGGCTCTATGAGAGCTAACTTGCCCCGTTCCCGTGGCAGGGCCAGGAATTGTTTCTGTGTAAATAATGAGCATATTTAGCTAATCCACTCATGGAAGAGTCCTCACGGCCTTGGAACGAAGGCCTTCATCTTCGGAGTTGGGTGCCGAAGACGACGCAGAGGGAGCAGAACTTGAACTTGGTGTCGGAGTGTTGGGATCCATTGTGTCACAATTGGTGTATCAAGAGTTTGGACTGGGAATGCTTGAATTCTGGGACGGTATTTGTAGGTTCCCTAACATAGAAAATAAAAACACGCCCCCTGTGAAAGTCTGGCAGTCCGATTAATTTACTCTCTGGGATTCACGATACCACGATACCAGACCCATGACAGAGAACAAACCCTTGTTGAATGAGGCATTCATTAATAATCAATCTGAGCAATTCGAGCACCTTATTGGAGTTCGTCCGCGTTTACCGTGTTTTGCCTGTTTCTCTGTAGTCGAAACGATTCCTCGACCTTCTACAGAAGCCTGATCTGAGATCCGATGATCATGGCAGGAGAATGAAAGCAGACTGAATCTTGTTTATTTGGGCCAGCTGGCGCCACTTTGATAATAACAGTTGACTTTATCGGCCGCGGTGTGTTGTATCGCATTTTTGAATTGGACCAATCCCTGGCGTATCACCATCAAGCCCTTCAGCTTCAATGTTCCAACTCCCCATCGATCATTAATAAATGCCTCATTCAACGAGGGTGTGTTCTCTGTCATGGGTCTGGTATCGTGGTATCGTGAATCCCAGAGAGTGAATTAATCGGACTGCCAGACTTTCACAGAGGGCGTGTTTTTATTTTCTATGTTAGGGGCGGCTCAACCTACAAATACCCTTCCAGAATTCAAGCCTTTCCAGTCCAAATTTGATACGCCAATCGAACTCCCAATGGATCCCAATACTGAGGAACAAAGCCCGCACGCTCCGGAACAACTTAGCCCACACACTCGGGGACAAAGCCCACACTCCTCTCGTTCTGAACTTGCGCGATCTTTGCCTGACTCAGATCATCCCATTTCTCAGGGACAACTTAGCCCACACGCTCGAGAACAAAGCCCACACTCCTCTCGTTCTGAACCTGCGCGATCTTTGCCCGACTCAGATCATCCCATTGCCTCTCGGGAACGCAGTCCCAAATTGTTGGATCCCATTACTACGGCACCAAATTCAGGCTCTACTCCTGCGTTGTCTTCGCCCGGCTCAGATAATTCAGAAGGCGGTTTCAAAGGAACGTCAAACCACGATGGAGACCCGCACAACCACCGTTGCGCCCAAACAAGGAAGCTTGTTCTATGCTTCGACGGTACTGGCAACAAATTTGGCACAGTGAGTCAACAGCTTCAACTATCTCCTCTTTCGCGACATAAGATTCTCATCACATTATCCAGTATGTCAGAAGCATTCCGCACTTACAGTGATACCATTGCTCATTTATTGCCAATTCATTGGTGAACAGAACTCAAATGTCGTCCGTTTTTTCAATGCGTTGACCAAGGGCGATGATGCCCAAATGTGTTACTATATGGTATACTTCGAATTTTTCTGGTTAACCCTATACCTAATCTTCTCTGTAGCCAGGGATTGGTACATACACCACACGCCAATTCTTTACCAAGGCTGCATCCACCCTGGCGCTCAAGTTCGACGAAGCCTTGGCGCGTGGTCTCAATGATCGGGTTAAGGAAGGGTAGGCTTTCTGCCAGTCATCCCTCAGTCAGATAACCCTTCCTGATCCCTGATTTCGATAGGTATACTTTCATTATGCAAAATTATCGGTAATTCCAAGAGCTTAGTTCGGAAATTCACTTCTTTATCTCTCGTCTAGGAAAGGAGATAATATTCTTTTGTTTGGGTTTTCAAGAGGTGCTTATACAGCTCGGGCCCTCGCTGGGATGGTTTACAAGGCAAGGATTCCTCGATCTAATTTCTTATCATTGTTAATAATTAACTTAGATCGGCCTCCTTCCCGCGCACAACCTCCAACAAGTCGACTTTGCGTTCACTGTCTATAACTCTGCTGACAAAGAGGGCGCAGATATATGCAGGAAATTTAAGCAAACCTTCGCGTAAGCATCATAAACCATCCCAATGATGGTAAATCACTTAACTTTATCCAGCATGAACATTCCGGTTGATTTTGTTGGCGTTTGGTACGCCAGACTTCTTTTCAAAAATTCCACGCCTTTTGATTGACGAGCTGTTCAGGGATACGGTCTCGTCCGTTGGCTTGATTCCCAGAACCCTTCCTCACTCGACCCACAACGATGGTGTCAGGAAATTTCGCCACGCTCTAGCTCTGGATGAATGCCGTGCCCGATTTCGTCCGAGTATTTGGGGAGAACCTCTCAGCGTCCGAGAGGAAATGGACCACGATCCCTTAATCGACCCCCTTCCGGAATCCCGGCACAATTGGGTATATAACCCCCCTGAAATCACGGATGTCAAGGAAGTTTGGTTTGCAGGTGCACACTCCTTATCATGCCTCCCACTAAGGCTCTGGTTTAAAAAATCATCTAGGCTGCCATGCCGATGTAGGCGGAGGTTCCCATCCAGATGAAGAGCCAACGAGTCTTTCGTATATTCCCCTGCGGTGGATGATCAAGGAGTGTTACTCGACTCACACCGGGTTGAAATTCGACGTGGACGCCCTCACAGAGATAGGTCTCAATCAGTCAGAGCTAGAGAAAAGACCAGAAGGCATTGACGCAGGAGAGCTCGAAGGCCAGTCTGTTGCTCCGCAAACCTCTGAGGATCAAGGGAACCCTACCGACGTTCCTCAAGCCGCCCCCGTACCTCACGTCCGATGGAAGAAGGACGCGGTCGACGCAATCGGTGTGGTCTATGACCAACTAACATTAGTGTTCTTCTGGTGGTTCCTTGAGATCATCCCAATGCTGACCCTTCGACAAACTCAGAACGGCCTTTGGCTGCGAGAGCGACGGTGAGCGAAGTCCATTGTTCATGGATTATATGATTAACCTGGGTTGGGAAAGGCGCAATTGGGGTCGCGGTCGTTATATTCCGTACTCAGATGGTGAGGGCGAAGTGAAGGTGCACCGGTCGGTCGAGGTGAGAATCAAAGAAGGTTATAAGCCTAAAGCAATGAACTGGAAGGAGATTGAAGACCGTGTTTCCTATGTTATCTAGTTCACGGTTTCCGGTTTGATAATTGTTCTCTATGTTCGCCACTGTGGTTTATTAAAAGGGCGGAGGGGGTTCCAAGAAGAGTGTTCATGTAATTGTATACTATTACCTATCATCATCATCGTACTCTAAGCCTGAGCGGTTCAATACATGATGCGCTGACGGTCACCCTGTGCCATCAGTCAACGTAGACTGGGAGTTGTCAAAGGATGCCCGAATCCGCCTCACCTCGTCCTCCACCCCAGAGGCCCGTTGTCCCCCATGACGCAGTCCATTAAGCTGTCCCCTCGGCAGCCTTGGTGGGAATGTCGAATCTGGGATCACTTTCAAGCCTTCAAAACTATGCACCTAACGACAATTGAAGCTGACTTGAAGGTACTTGAACTATAGGTACACTACAGACATCGTAGGCGTACTATGACAAGGAAGAACCAATGTTGAAGTAATAATCACAGTCGTTGTCATCGTCACCACACTCACGAGAGGAGCTGAGTCAATCCCAGAACTAACCGAATCACCAATGATACCATGTTTAACCATCTGGTGATCGAAAG
>JABAJS010000386.1:0-10518 GCA_018221635.1 Tephrocybe sp. 10521TJB
TGAGATGATGCTGATGCATGTATGTTTGAACTCTCTGCTAAGTTTCCACTTGGAAAGATTTCATTGAATTCTTGTGTAGAGACATCATTGACAAAAGTCATTGCAATATCAAAATCTGGTTCAGCTATGCTTTCAGGAGTTCTATTAGCACTTCTGTCTGGAAATGAACTTGATACTGTATTATAGGCTGTAGCTGGTAGTACTCTTGAAACATGAGTTTTGGATTTGATGCGCTTTGTATTCAGAATTCTCTGATTCCTACTAGCAACTATAGTTTCTGTCTGAGCTAAGTGTTCTTTATAAGTGTTGTAGTAGATTGATAAATGCTCAGGAAGCTTATAGAAAACATCTTTTCCACATCAGGAAAACTTTGGATCCTTGATATGACTCGATGTCAGTATCATGACAAATCATGATTGAACACCTCGATCATCTTGTATCAAAATGACTTCGTGTAGATATATCAGGATCTACCATTTGTATGCAGATGGCTTGAGGCTACTTGTAACTACACCATGATGTTGATGACCCGTGTGCTATCATTATTCTTGTGGGTTTATCCTCTTGAATCAAAATGACCGGGAATAGATCTAACATACGTATACAGATGGATTGAGACTACTTGTAACTCCTCCATGATGTCGATGACCCACGTCCTATCATTATTCTTGTGGTTTTCTCATTCTAATCAAAATGGATTGGCATGGATCTACTGCTTGGAATACAGATGGATTGAGGCTACTTGTAACTACACCATGATGTCGATGACCCACGTCCTATCATTATTCTTGTGGATTTCTTCTCTTGTATTGAAATGGCCAGGAATAGATCTACCATATGTATACAGATGGACTAAGGCTACTTGTAATTACACCATGATGTCGATACCCGCACCCTATCAGTATTCTCGAGGTTTTCTCATTCTAATCAAAATGACTCGGCATGGATCTACCGCCACTTGGAATACAGATGTTGGTGGCACTCCGAGTCTTTGGCACTCTCAGTGTGTCGATGACTTGGTCACATCTGTCGCGATGCTTAGGCTTGTCTGGTAAGTTTATCCGTTGAGTTATCCTCTTTGACTGTACCTGACCTAGCTGAATTGTATAATAGATATACAACATTGTCTCCCAAAGTATATGTACGAGTGTCATGTCTTCAACCTTCATCTCCAAAGTCCGTCAGCATATAGAGATAGTCTAGGTCATAGTAAATCATTGGTACTGGATTCATGTGGTGCAGAACACTTGGAGGTACAGCCAGCCCTTCAACATTGTGGGATAATCACCTCGGAATGACAGGAGCACATTTGAAGTGATTGAAAAAGGTTTGTGCATAAAAGGAAGCAATGCCAGTCTCGAGCTCCTCGATATCCTGTTGTCGCCATCGTACTTGAGTGACATTCAAGATTGAAGGCTTCTTGCCTGGCCAATCCTTCATGAGACATCAGAGAGCCATGAGATATCGACACTGCTCGTCACGATTGTAACTCACGATCCCATGATTGGCCTCATTCAACTGCACCATTAATAATTGGCCACTGGGAAAGCATGTGCAGACCAAGTCCTGCCTATCACCCTCGGATCTGCCATCCCTTCGAGTATATATACGGGTATCAAGAGCAAGGAGTTCCTGTTGAAAATTGAGTTCTGCAAGCTCCCATAGAATTTCTTCTCATTCCGCTGTATCAAGTGATTCAAATGATTTGCCCTGCCAAGACACTGCCGTCTCATCATCAGACTTAAGCTCAACACCATCTTCCTCTGCCAGTGTGTTCACCAAGAAATCATGAAGGGTTTGTCGCCTCTCAGCACTGCGAGTGTCTGGATGAGTTGTGGATCCTGCCTCGAGATAATCAAGGCTTAGGAGTATTTGCCAAGCCTTGCCCGCCATAGGACGGGCAGTTGATGAGGAAGATGCCAAACAATGGATAAGAGTGACATGTTACCAAAGCCAGGCTTTGAAGGAGGCTTTCTGGTGGGCTGGGTTCTGTATCGAGACAATCCCTGCAGGCTCTGGAAAGGCATAGTTGGCATCAGTGTGCATTTGATACAACTCAACCAAGTGTGAAAGTGAACGATCAATACTTTGGAGGGTGGAACACCATGCTGGAATGGGTGGTGGATAGATTTTGTCATCGGGATCCTCAAATTTGTCTCGTCCTGCCAGTTTGTACACTTGCTTTCGCTGGCAGCAAGCATCTGCATTCATTTTAGCATAGGTTATGCCAACATTAGGATGTACCACTCACAAGGCGAGTACTTGGCTGCATGAGCTTCCTTGTTCATTTTTGATGAAGATGGCGGGAGTGGTTCAATACGAGGCTTGACGGTCACCAAGTTGAAGGGATTTGGATAACACATCATGCTACGAGTATACTGCATAATAGTGTGATACTTGACCTCCATAGCCGCCCCACGATAGATGGACCAGAAGGGTGGATTTGCCTCCTCCAAAATGTGACCACCAACTTGAATTGGTTCGACAACCTCCCGTATGTGCATTGTCGACACTGAGTCCAATGCACGAACCAAGTAAATCAGGATACCAATGCGGTAGAAGTCCTCACAAACTGTGAGGTCACTTGTGAACGTGCCTATGACTCGTGCTGGCTTTGACAGGGGATCCACTGCAGGTTCTTGCAGATGAAGTTGATATGTCTCAAGGAGACTCAATCAGGCAGTAAGCTCTAGGGCCAGTCGCTGGGCTTCGTGAACAAGCATCTGAGCCCTTTGAAAGGATGTGGCCAAATGTGAAAGTCTATCTAGGAAGGAGGGGAGGAGAGTGGCCAGATGTTGCGCTAATCGGTCCTTTTGGTAGCTCTCTGCATGTTTCAATATGGAATGGCACGGTATGGAGAGTTGGGTGATGTAGAAGCCAGTCAGACGTCCAAGGCCTTGAATCTGATGACCCTCCTCCATGAAATTTTCTTGCAATGGAAGGGTCCATAGAATATACATAGGGTCAGTTCGAGAATGGACTGGGAGTGGAATTAATGGCAGATGTGCGCAGTTGGCAATGAACTTTTGAGGCCATTGTATCAGATTGTCATCACTGTATTGGAGGTTTGAGCATAAATATAAAGAGCGATCTCCACCAAGAGGAGGGTATAAGATTCGTTTCAAATTAGGACTAGTAACTATGTAATTCCCTTCATCGACTAATGCCCCAGACAACCCATCAAAGGCATGGATAGCTACATGAATGCATGTGATTAAGGATACAAGGATGAATTAGAAGGACTCACACTGGTCATCTAATTCATTTTTCTGATGTAACAACAGTGAGGGATTGGCAAGAAGCTCAATGGGACGAGGTGGACCCCATGGTTAATCCATAGAGAAGAGACACAGTTGTTGGTGCAACAAACCGATTGAGCTACATGTCATGTATTACTCATAGATAAGGGATTTCCGATTGTCTAATAATCTAGTTGAGTAAGTACTGATGTTACCGAGAGAGAACGCACCTGAGGAATTGAATTAAGATGGGATTGAGAAACGAGTGAGAACAATGAGGTGAGAATAGAACACAGCCATTGGTACAACAAGCTATGCGAGCTACGTGATGCGTAATACTTGTGCAGGAAGAAATGACACAGATGATGCCATGGAACAAGGGAAGATGTCGGAGGAAATTTGACAAGGCCTGTGTGCTCAACAACACTGACAAAGCTCAGCTTGGTCCAAGCAGATGACAAAGCTTGGCTGGGTCCAAGCGCAAAGGCTCTGCTTGAGGCTGGACTGCATTCTATCTCCACATCGTCATCATTGGCCTCAGTAATGGGACCAGCCATTTGGCTGCCCATGCTCACTCGATGTAACATTGGTGAGGGTCTAGACGACGACAAGCACAAGCAGATATGGTATTAACCTTCATTCTTAAAATACTACGCCTCTCATACTGACTAACGTCTAGTCTCAAGCTGATACGAGGACTCATCTAGACACCTGGACCAATCTATCTTCACATAGTCATCATTGGTCTTGGTAATGGAATCAGCTGTTTGGCTGCCCATGCTCACTCAATGTAACGTCGGTGAGTGCTGGAGCCCTCGCCAGACTCAGGCCATGCTGTTGTCACTATGTTTCCCTCATGGAACATTCTATTGTATTTTGTAGTCTTTTCGTCACCAGATCATACATGGACCCATGGGACTTTACCTCTTTTGGGACCAGCTGTTCGGCTGCCCATTCTCACTTGATATAACATTGGTGAGCCCTCACCAGACTCGGGCCAGCCACTATGTTACCCGGTCATGTCTTTAAACACCTTTTCAACACCTCCTTGGTTAATCTTCTCCCCTTGTTTAAACATCGTAGTCGTTTAATCTTCCTCTCATGTTTAAATGTTCACATACCATTCATTTTAGCATAACATGTATTTAGTATGTACATACATAGTCTAGAGTGTCTAAAGAATCAAGTGTTTAAACAATGTGGGGTTAAACATGGTGATCATCTAATATAACAGGTGTTTAGTCCGGATCGAACCAGTTAATGTTCTTTGAGGTAAGGTTGTCGGGGCAGTCTTGCAGCATCCATCTTTTCACTCTCAGGCTCATATGTGCTGAGAGTATCTGTGCGGCTCCAGGTAATTGATGTTTGATTTCAGAAAAACATACCACTTACCAGAGCTACACCTTATGAGGCCACAGCGATTGAGATGTTTTGGCTAGAGTGACAGGAATGGGAGCACAGCAGTAATATGCTCTCTTGCATCTTCCATGAGATGATTAGAAATGATACCATGGAGGGCACTTCACAGGACTGGATCGAGGTTGCTGTAATCGAACCCTTTTCAGGTCTGGTCTTCATGTCTTCACGAATGTCTTTCTACAGGCGGCATGCCATGCATCATGTTAGGAGAGGGTGTGTAGCCCAAAAAAGTCATATGCACCAACAGATCCTTTGGTATCTTCCTAGGAACCAGATCCTCAACTATTGAGACTCCCTTCTGCCTCATAGTTCTCACTAGGAGCCAACCATGGTGCAGGCTTTTCTTGTGACATCAGCCACTGACAACATGATCAAGTGAATGATGTAGCCCCTAGGCTTAGGTTAGGAGTCTGTTATAAAATCCCAGTCTGACGTGTACCTGGGCCTTGTGGTCCCCATCTGCTGGCAAATACTGCCTCACTTCCTCAACAACTGTTGAAAGCAATGAGATGAATGGATCACAGATGTTGATACATCATAAGGGAATTCGAAAGCAGACCAAACCGGTGAGCATAGCTTGAATGCCCTGTTCCAGCGGTGGAGGCACTAAAAGAAATTCTCAATGTAGGACTCGGCAAGCTCAAAACGCTGTCATGTCAAATAGAACCAACAGGAGCAAGGCACCCAGCTCAGATGGTTTTGATTCCGCAGAATACATGCAGTCTGATGGCACCAACTATTATCTCAATGCTCCCTGCAGACAGCCTGATGAGATGCCTGATCAATATATCAAAAAAGAAGGCTCACAGGATGGCTCTTGGCATGGCTCGCGGGATCTGGAGTGGGAGGCTTGGATGACAGACGACCAGGTTTGGCTGGCATATGCAGCCATCCAAGCCGAATATTCCAGTCTAGAGAATATTTTAGATGACTATCAGAAACAGAACAGCGAGCTTGCTGTGTGAAACATAAATCTCATGCATGAGCTTCGTTTGGCTCAGAAGGACCATCGTGAGCTCAAGCTCCTGATGGTCATCACAGGGGAGAGATTGATGAGTGCTGGAGTAGGAGACATACCCAAAGTAAACTGAAGTAGGGAAATTGATATGGCATGAGCAGAAATGAATTTTATAAAAGCTTGGCAGAATCAAAATTTATTTATTACTCTTCCTGCTCCTCCCGTAGTTCCTCATGTGTGGCTGGTGGAGACAGCGCTTGTGAACTGCCAAAGTCAACCAACTTTGACAGCACTTGCCAGTCTTGGTTTGGCAGGTTGTCAAAGAAAGTTCTCTTAATGAGATAAAAGACAGAGAACTTTGCCATCAGATCATAATGTGGGAGGCGTTGCCATTGATAATACAAGGCCAGAGCCTCTGAGAACCCTTCAGTGGTGGGAGACAACTGTATATGGGGTACCTGAAGCCACACCCATGGATGAGGATTGCCGATGCGATAAGGGCAGCTGAACCATATTTTTTCGAGGATGTGAAGGTGGAGCATCGTGATGAGGTCATTGCTGGCCACTCTGTAGACCTCTCCAACAATTCTCAATGCATGATGGTCGGAGTAATGGAATATGTGCTGGAGATCAATGTCCTTTGAGCAAATATCTTTGCTCATCCTGTGATGAACAAAAGCAAGGGTGGCTGAGGCGATGGCCAATGAAACAATGTTAATGATAACCTGTCATGGCAGGGACAGGTATCCCTAGCTGGGGAACTTTATTAAGGGAATGACACTGTCTAAAATGCTGTATTGTCCACCTAAAGCACACATCTGAAGAAGTTCACATATGAGGGCGCCCCCAAGGGGGTGGGTTTCCTGTTATTTTGAATCAGCCGGGGCCTTATAGCCGGTGGCACAACAAACCATGCCCTCCCTGATTAGAGAGGCTTGCAAAAGGCAGTCCCACTGGCTTTTTTTGGCCAGGTCGCAATGTGTCTCCTGATCTTTGATGCTCTTTGCGACGTCGATGGCGAGTGCTGTTACTTCCCTTTTGGCTCTTGACCATGCCCCCAAAAGCTGCAGCACGAGGGTGAAAAAATGGGCCATAATGGAAAGTTGGGGCCTACATAGCACAGTATGGTGGGAGACGGGGCTGATGGGCTGCTGAGGAGGTAATACTTTGAGTCGTGTGTACTTAAATGATGTAAATTAACAGCTATCGGAAAGGTAAGAGGGAGGACCTACAGCCACTTTCCAACTTGGGATAGTCAAATCCAACACACTCCTGTGAGCGAGAGATGTGTTCCAGGCGGAGAAGGTGTGGAATGAGCTGTAATATGAAAAGTATGCAAATGAGGTCCTCCCATAGCTCGGGGAGTAGTCCAATCATCCCCACAAATAAAAGGCGCTGCAACTCAGAGCGCATTCACGTGATGGTATTGTTCCAAGTTTTGCTGTGAGTTAAAACTCGGTGGAAGGTGTGACGCTTGTCTGCGTCGGAAAGCTCCTGAATATCAGCGTATTTCTTGAAGCCAGGCCAAAGCTGACTCTGATACGCATTTATGATATTATGGAGGTATTGGGGTGTTGCCTCAGGGAGTGGATACTGAAGGTAACAGGGCAAAGGGTGGTTCAAATTCATTACTGCCATGGAATTGGGTGAAGTTTGTATGCCTATAAAGGTGCCTAAGAAGAGATGTTCAAATCCTTTCTCTACCAAAGCAAGACAACTCACCGGCAGCCACACATTGCGGCCACCCACAGTTCACGAGGATCCCAAATACTGGGTCCGATGCTTGGGGGGCAAAAAGGCCAATCGTGGCTTGGTTTTGGTGAGACATAGGGTTATGGAAGTCGGGGGTTAAGAGAACGTCCACTATTAGATGAAGATGGTTGCATCCTTCTTCCAAAGATGCTGTCGGAGGTGGGAAAAAACCTAAAGGACTGCATGAGTTGCACAGTTAAACGTGTAGAGCAAATTATACTCATTTTCTGTGGTGCGCACCGCCAGTTCAATGGCTGGATCAAAGACTATTGCATATGAAAAGTGCATAATCACACCTTGAAACAAATGAGTTTTTTATAAAGAGGCAGAGGAGGATACTAGGATACAAACAACAGGCAAGCTTGTGGGCAGATGGCTTGTCATCGAACACATTGAGGGAGGCCAACTCCCTTGATGTGGTTATGAGCGAGGGGCCGACAGCCCCTTGCTCTAAGGCCTGATTCAATTGCATCTCAATGTACTCGTTGGTCGTCCTATCTATGTCATTGAGAAATGTCGTTTTTTTCTCTCCCCAATGATTAACGATGATGAAGAGCGACCCTGGTGTGGTGATTTTTTTTTTTTCCAGAAAAATGGACTATAAGGGCTCAGAATGATGTAAAGTAATGTAATGTAAGAAAAGAACTCACAGATAATATGTCAAACCAAATCTTACTGATGGCTTTTGATGCTTCATGGGGCCGTACAATATTCTCAGGCTCGAGTTGTAATTTGTAGGCAACTTTGAAGTCACTGGCATTCGCGTGAATTTTGGCTGCTATGCTCTTGACAAGCATGTCTTCGTCTGCAACGTGGTAACAACCTGTATGGATATGGGGGCGAGAAGGATGAGCGATCCATTCTTGAGAGGCCATGGGAAGGCAGAATGTACTAGTAAGCAAATGTATACTAGGGCCATGGAAAACTTCAAGTTGAAGCTAACTTGAAGATAGTGATCGTGATGGTGATGCTGCATGCACATGTCAACTGATCGTATCTGTCACTCAGCCATGACATTTATGAGAACTTCAAGTTTGTGATAGACATGGACTCACCAAAAGTATGCTACTAGTACATGTCAATGGTGACCTGGATGCCTCCAGGTCACTGTATTTTCATTAGTTGGACATTGGTATATTCCCAGGCCTGACTAAGATCTGGAAGAACACCATTACAGAAGCCTGAGCTCAGAGATGGGTTTCCATAGTACTACCAATGATATGGGCCCCGAACCGCTGCACTCATTCCAACTCCTGCTGGCAGTCACCATTGCACCTTGTTGTTCTGACTTAGTTGTGCGACATGCACAACTAAGGAGACAGGGACCGTCAGCTTTGGTGGCATGGAGAGAGGGTTGCAGCAGTGGCGGCATACTACAATACCCCAGATACGGCCAACAAAGACGCGGTAATGAATGAAGCTTCAAGTTGAAGTCTGGCAACGTCACATCACATCAATAATTACATAAATCACATGCCCAAGTTCATTATTCCAGCGAGTAATGTACTAGTACTACAGTCAACTCCCTCTTAATCCATACCTCTTGGTGGACACCTGGAATTACTAGTATGGGTTATGAGAGGGTATGGGTTGCTAGAGAGGTAAAATAAAAACCCTCAAAACAGTAAAATATAGTCATTTTTTGGTAATCTAAGTATTCTAGAGGTATCATGAAGGGGATACGGCTAGTTATGTGTGAAATAATCAGTAATCTCTGAAGGAATCAATCATTGCTCAGACTCAAGCGCTCATCACTTGGTATGGCCCCACAAGCTCCCTGGCAGTCAGGCCTTCGGCCCATCATACCTGCTATGTCACAGTCACATATGGCCAGTGCAGGTCACAGTCTCACTTTGATCATCCGACTTGGACTCAGAAATCTGCCCAGGCCAGTGCATGATGATTGATCTCTCCCTCATCCCCAGCCCATTGCTCCTTTCGCAAAAATATATTCCTTTGCAGGGATGAATTAGTATGTAGTTACTATGCTGGTCATGGTCGTGCGGTACTACATTCAAACCCATGACTTTCAATAAGGTACTGCAGTTCCAGTCTGGCCATCTCATGATCATGATCATATATATGATCATCATTGTGGGGCCATTGCCCAGCCCAGGAGTCACTAGTCATGGTTTGAGCAACCATTTGAGTCATGGTCACGCAGCAATGACTTGGAGCCCCTAGTACTATAAGTAAATGTCATTGACACATTTTACAGTCTTCCTGCTTACCCACCACCAGCTTGTCATGCACAGGAGTTCTACCTTGCCACCTCCATTTTGTGAGATTCCTGGCAATCACTATCCCGATCTTGGTTCAAATAGCTTCTGGGGATTTACTATCATCCCCTCAGCCTTAGTATCACCTGATATATTGTTGGTTAGTCAGAGCCAGTGTGCAGCATCGACAGCTAATGAGTGATATTGCAGGATAATATTCACCAACACATCTATGCCCATGGGCACGAGATGCTAGAAGCATGGGACAGCTGCCAATCGCACACTCAAGTATTCGACACAGCTTGCTCCAAGTGGCTCTCTGCGAAAAGAGAACTTAATGCCACTGAATGTAGGGCCTACCATGGCATTGTAAGTGGATACTTCTTGCACCACCTTCTCATTGATGACTCATCAAACGTTGGGACTTCAGGATGATAAGGCTTTTAACCCTACTAGTACCGAGAGTTGCCACCAATACTTCTTAATGCTCAAATCCGAAAGGATAATGCTTCAAGCGTATATATCAAAGCTCAACTCACAAACATGCGCCCTCGAAATGCTGGTAGATAACTCGGACTCTGAGTTCTCATTTGAACATGATATGGGGGAGATCGCAACGGCAATGGAAATGATAAACATCGATCCCAACATTTTGCCTTGCAGTGCAGTTTTCCATTTCACACAACTAATTCTACTCCCATTTATCTTGAAGTTCCCCAGTGGTTGAACTGTGACTCAGACATCCAATCAACTTCAAGTTCGAGCTGCACTGGCAGGGCTTATTGGGCAAGTTACTACAATCGTGCTACTAGTAAATATTTATTAGTAACTTACACTGCCAGTGAATCACATTGAGCCAGACGAACTCGGGCTCAGATTTCAGACAGGCCCTATAAGAACAGTGAGTAGATCATATTATCCTACTAGTACT
>JABAJS010000387.1:0-10506 GCA_018221635.1 Tephrocybe sp. 10521TJB
ACCTTCTAGGTGCTAACGGCTTGTATTATGGAGATAACTAACAAAGTCATGTATGTACTTATAGGCATCGTACTGAAAATAAATCATTGGCAGGATAATATATATCAATGCTATAGCTCATTAGTTGAAATAGCTGAAATTTTGAACGGGCGGACCTCTACGAATCACATCAGTTAGATTTAGCTGGTGCTAACCTTTGATCGGATCGGGAGCACGCGTTGTTTGTCCATAGCCACAGACTGAAACAAGACACGTTCGTGTCCATCTCTACCTGGTTCTCTTGTAGCATCTCTCTCGAGTCCTGGAGGCTACGATTCTTCAAACCATCCTCATACCTGTACAAAAGATCCAAGGCCACACAAGCTACACACTCGCTTACCATGAATGACTTCGTGGCTGAACTTCGCAAAATCCCACCAGTAACCCGATTCCTATGTGGTTCTTCGTTGGCAATTACAGTTCCTACTTTGATGAATATGGTGTCGGGCTATAAGATTATCTATACCTACGATCTAGTGTTCAAAAAGCTGCAGGTACGCGAGTCATATTCGATTGGATTGTCAATCTACTGACGCGACGGCGTTAAATAATAGTTATGGAGGTTATACACCAGCTTCTTCCTTGGAGGTAAGATTGCTGTACTCTCTGGAGGTTCTCCTTCAACTTTCTAACTAACTTAATCGTATCACAAGGCTCCGGTATCAACTTCATATTTGACCTCGTTATGCTCTAGTGAGTTTTTGCGTAATTCAATGCCACATAAAAATTTCTCAAGCTTTTCAGTCGTAACACAGATCAATTGGAATCTGGACCATACTCCAGAAGATCAGCAGACCTCGCATACCAATTGCTCTTTGCCTGTGGATCAATTATAGTATGTTATTTTCACCTGTCCTTCACCTCCACGTCTAATCCAAACGTTCAAGGTGGCCACCGCCCCACTCAATGGCATGGTCTTCTTCCATCCCCTACTAGTCTCCCTCATCTACCTCTCCTCCTCCCTTGCCCCAGCAGGGGCCCAAACTTCCCTCATGGGCCTCATCACCTTCCCAGTCAAGTACCTCCCATACAGCATAATTGCCATGGACCTCCTCATGGGCGGACCCAGTTATGCCGCACAAACCGTAGCAGGCGCCGTCGTGGGTCACCTCTGGTGGTGGAGCGTCTGGGGCGCGCAGCCCGGCGTGCCCGGTGTACTACAAGCATATGCCAGGGCCCCTGCGTGGATGAGAAATCTTGTAGGTGAGGGAGGAACTCCGCCGCCTCCGCCTGCCACAGCGAACGCGGGTGTTACTGGGGGCGTGCACGTCGTGCCTCCAAGGCGGACATTGGCTACTGATTCTGGGTCCGGAGCAACTGGCGGGGGGTCGGGGTCGACTGGATACAATTGGGGATCGGGTAGGACTCTTGGGAGTTCGTAAAGCCTTTGGTGTGGACAATATACTGTATTTATATCCAGAGCGTGCTAAGCCTTAAGCCGAACCAATGTATGCCCTCCCAGGAGAGCTGAGAGAGTGAATGCTTCAATATGAGTCAGACACCCTAGGTTGTGACAATCAACGCAAGCGTCAACTAACCGTTTTCGCGTAGCACGGGAGAATGATCCAACACCATTTGAGAAAGATGGCCGATGTAATGAAGCATGGGGCTCAACTGCTTCTTGACTGTTTCCGCATGTAGAGTCCTGAAAACTTCGGGATGCTGTACAAGTAACGACGTTTAAACGAAGAAAACGAGCAACTATCCTCATTGCCTGCTTTCACGGCCAGGATGAGGCTCAACAGGAAATGTTTGCAACCTGAACTCCAGTCACCAGCCCTGGAACGTCATCGTTTTATAAAAATTATTGGCGTCAAGTAGGTTCTATGAAAATAACACAACTCTAATGTATTATCACATATTTCAAGGATGTAGGAGTCAACTGGGTGCCGCTTGCAAGTGGTGGTCGTGGAAGCAGGGGAGCGGCGCCGTGATCTAGGCCGGCCCGGAGGTTTGGCAATTGAAGTTCAACCACAAGATATGTTTTACTGGCACGACCATTGAGGCACGACATAAATAGCTCGAACCTCGCTTCAACCTCGCTGTATGGACCATCACAAGACTTCCTGCCTAACTCTTTTTGAATCTTGCGACAACATATATTTCCTTTCACTGGCAGGAAGCACTCACTTGTAAGGTCTGCACTGCACCGTTCTTGATTTTCGAATGGTTCCATGATCTCTAATATGGTCGTAGGACTGAACCCGACCACGTCTTGGACTGAACATGCACTCATCACCGCTGCGCAGACTCTGATCGTCAGCAAAGCCTACATTGTTGAGGATCAACTTTTCATCGCCATTCTTCCTTCATTGGAGGCTATGCCGTCCAGGTTACCGCTTGCAATAAGAACAAGCACCTCCAGGAAACAATGTCTACATTCAGCGGGCCGGCCAACACACAAGACCCGCTCCGGGTTGTATTGACAGCGCCCTTGTGAACGACTCTCAAACATGTACTCACATGTTTCAAGTCCTGTGCTTGCTATTGTGCCAATGGGTCTCCGCGATATTTCCGTCATGATCCATATATAACAATGTCGACCATGTCAAGTCATCTAGAATCTCAGAAAAGAGACTATGAAAGTTTTCATACTATCCGCGACACTCGTGCTCTCGTTCTGTCGGGCGGTACTTGGTGCCACGCGCACAAGCCCCCCCTCAGGCGCCCTCATCGTTAATGCAGGGACCACTACGGCTGGGGAGTACAGTACTGTGTCCGCAGCCGTCGCTGTGCTCCCCGATGACACCACCTCACAGTCGATCTTCATCTACCCTGGTACATATAACGAGCAGGTGTATATCACACGCACCGGGCCCCTCACAGTACGTCTCAATTGCCCCCTCCAATTGACCTCTCATCGACACCACCCAAAAAGATTTACGGGTACACCACAAACACCTTGAGCTATTCCGCCAATCAGGTGAATATCCAGGCCGCGGTCACTTCTACGGCTGCAGGCTCGGATGACGCGAGTGGTACAGTCCGCATCCACAAGAATAACTTCGCGATGTACAATGTGAACGTCAAGAACACGTATGGTTCCGGAACACAAGCAATTGCTTTCAGCCAGTACGGCAGTAACGTCGGACTCTACGCTTGTGGATTTTACGGATATCAAGATACACTGTATGCAAATGAAGGGACACAAGTCTACCTGAGGAACTACATCGAGGTTCGTCCATCCCAAACCTCTGATCGAATAACAGTTGATCGAACCTTGATAGGGGGCGACCGACTTTATCTTCGGCCGTGAAGGACTTGCTTTCTTCGGAAAGAACACTATCGCTGTATCTGGTCCCGGCTGGGTCACGGCAAACGGGCGCGAGTCCGATGATTCTGGGAGCTGTAAGACCATCTTCTCTGAACAAATCGAGACTTCTGCCATATAGCTGATTGATTTCCTAAGACGTCTTCGATGGCAATTCCATCATTCTCGCCTCTGACGCCCTGTCGACCACTTCAGGAGCTTGTTACTTTGGACGTCCTTGGGGCGGTGTGTTGCTCTGTTTTTCCTGTTCTGTTTCAGTACTTATACCGAGGATCTGAATAGACTACGCTAAGGTAATCTTCAAGAACACTGTTGTAACAGCTCCATTCAACAAGGCCCTATGGTCCGAGTGGTCCACTACTGAGCCAAACACTGAGTTCATTCTTTTCGGCGAGTACAACAGTACAGGGAGCGGTGTCAGTGGAG
This sequence comes from Tephrocybe sp. 10521TJB, assembly GCA_018221635.1. Classification (NCBI taxonomy): domain Eukaryota; kingdom Fungi; phylum Basidiomycota; class Agaricomycetes; order Agaricales; family Lyophyllaceae; genus Tephrocybe; species Tephrocybe sp. 10521TJB. The sequence goes on from JABAJS010000387.1 coordinate 3,737, forward strand.
CGACGCGCCCCAGCTTTGCAACGCTCTTGACGGCTGCTGAGGCAGCCACGTACTCCATTTCCAGTGCTGTTGGTACTGATTATGCGACCTGGGTCGACGCGACATACCTTTGATTGATCATGTACGATACTGCGATGTGCAATACAGATGCATGACTGGTTGAATTTTCAGACCCCTAGACACTACAGAAAACATTCAAGAAAAGTAATATACACAGATAAGTTAAAGATGAAACTCTAGAGATGTCGATTACTTCTTTGCCTTTTTCGCCTTCGTACTTGACTCTGCTTTATCGTCACCCTAAAATGATGTCAGTCCAAGCTGTTTCTCAAGTTTAAAAGTGGTGCGAATCCCACCTTGCGTTTTGTGCCCTTGCCCTTCGCATCGGTCTTGCCTTTCCCCTTCGTATCCTTTTTAGCTTCTGTTTTCTCCTTCGGCTTCACCGTGAAAAAACCATCGAGGCGGCCTTGTTGTTTACTATTCAAGAACTTTTGTAGCTTTTCGGCACCCTTGCGTACGCGCTCCTCGCTATTTACATGCATACGTTAGAAAAGAAAGAACGAATAGATCAGAAAACTCACTTAAAACCCTTCTCAGTGACTAAGAACTGCACCAAGCCATCAACGTCCGGGGTTTTCCACTCAAGCTATATTTTCGTCAATCCAGTTACACGCCAAGCACTCGGAAAGATAGGATGTTCACCTCGACCTCGTCCGCCGGAGTTACGTCAGGCTTCAAGAATAGCGCCTTCGCCTGTTCCCATGGCCATTCCGCCGGGATCTTCGTACCACCCTTGCCCTTCCCTTTGCCCTTCGTTGGTTTCTTCTTCGGCTTAGTTTTGGGTGCTTCTTCCTCCCCGTCCGAGTTGTCTGGCCGCTCGACGTCTGACGTTGCCGCAGGCTCTTCAACCTCAGCTTCTGACTCCTCAGATTGAACAGCAGCGGCTTTCTCAGCCTCCCTGTAGAGGAAGTGAGTCAGGACAGACTATAGCAGAAGAGCACGTACTTTTCTCGAAGGTGCGCTACGACGCCTTTGAGGTCTTTGTATTCCTTGAGGAGTTTAAGCGCTGTTTTAGGGCCAACGCCCTTGATGGGCTCGAGGTAGTCGCATCCCAGAAGGAGACAGAGGTCTATGAACTAGAGAAAAAGTTAATGGAAGTGTAAATGAAGGGGTAGAGCACGTACCTGCCCCATGTTCATTTCGAGGCCCTCAAGCGCCGCCTTGAGGTTAATTTCGCTGATGGGTTGCTTTTTGGCTTCGGAGAAGGTGAGGTGGCGGAAGAGGATTGGGGCGGAGAAGGTTAGGGTGTCCATGTCTTCAGAGCCTGCAGCATAGACCTAGATACATGTTATTTAGGTTGTGTGTACGCGGTTATGCTCGTACCTTGCCTCCACGCGCGAGTTCTGCGCACTGAGCTTCTGCCTCTGATGGCGCCTGCGTAAAGTCAGCTTGTCATCGTTAACTGTAATGACGGCATGCGTACCACAATGACAGGAATTCCCATTAGCTTGAGTAAACGCCGACATTCCTCGTTGTGTTCACGCGTCACTTTGACAGTACGACGCGAAAATCTGTCCATATCCTCTGCCGTACCTGTCTCTTTTGCCTCTTCTCCTTCTTCCTTGGCCTCCTCACGCTTCTCAAACCGTTTTGACAGCTAAAAGACGCGTTACGAAGACACAAACTACCAAAGGACATAGAACCACGCACCACACCCTTCTTCATTTCAGGCGGCTTCCCGTCAAATACATACGCAGGCTTGATGCCGTTCTCGACTATACGAATAGTTCGATAGAAAAAGCCCATAAGATGACTTGTCGTCTCTCCCGCGTCGTTAGTGAGCATTTCGCCGTCCTTTTGACGCACTGCGATTAAGAATTGATATATTGACATTGAGGCGTCGATGGCGACTTTGCGACCAAACAGAGTCTTGATTTCATGCTCCTTGATTGCAGCGGGCGCGAGCTCAGAGATGAGACCAGTGAGGCCTTTGATACCCATTTTGAAGAGAAAAAGATGATATGCACGTCAAGGTCGCGTTTCAAGAAACGATGTCACGAGTTGTAACGAAATTAGATTTCTAAAAGGGGCAGACACACAATTCCACCTTTCAACTTCGACGACGAACTCTCTTAAGCCTATGTTAAGCATCCCAAGTTCTGCTTGGCACGCCCTCGGTCCCTTGAAAGGCTAGAATGCAGCTGTGCATGCTCCAACGATATCAAAACTCCAATGAACTGGTGGACAGGCGGTTGAGAGCCAACCCTGAAAAGTACAGGGACTCAATTGGAGTCCAGTGAAAACGTAAAGTAAGTTTAAATAACGGACCAAGGTGCGCGTTTTTCTGATACACGAGGTCGTCACATACTGAGCTTGTTCAACGCTATAGACTTTCGGTATGAGTTATATCGGACCAAGATTGGCGCTCGAAAAACTTTCAAAGCCTTGCTTGAAATTAGCTTTCAGTCCCAATCAGCGCTCAGCTTCTGGTTGAGTTCTTGATCCCTATGTTACAACAAAGTACATGTTTTTATGACTGTCTCGCCCTCACCGTTGGCGGCGGCGTTCTAAAATGAATTCTGGATTAAAGCGCAGGGTGATAAGCGAGTCGGGTTGCCTCCTTTTCTATCTCTAAGACACTGTTCTACTAATGGTATTTTTAAACCTCAGCACAACCCTCTGTGTGGAGCATCATCCCCATATACAGTTGCGCCAAAATTGTCGATTGAGTAGAGGAGCTAAGACATTGTCTGTCAAGCTGAAAACTGAAAGCCTATCTCGGACACATGGTTAATCTGCGTCAAATTTAGGAAGACGGTTTATTCCACCGGTGTACTTAAGGACATTTCATCTTCCACAACGCAGTTCAAGTTAATCCCCTACTTGTTCTTCCAAGACCTATGGCCGAAACTTCCGAAAAAATATCAGAATTCCCTCTTAACGAGCCTCATAGCTCGCTCTCATCCTCATCCTCACCCACTCCCGGATCACCTATAACACATGGACTAGCCATAGGCACCGTTTTAGAGACAGAAACGGATACCGCAACACCAGGCGGCGAAAAATCATGCGCTGCTCCTGTTGGCTCAGACCCACTCCCTGTTGTACAGAATTCGAAGCCTGACTTACAGGAGCCCCGAGACAAGCAGGCAAAAACGTCTGCAGCGGTTTACTTGAAACGATTCAACCCATGTCTCAACCTTGAGAATTCAGGAAGTGTAGCGAGGGATCATCTAGCATCGGAGCGCACCTTTTTGGCGTACGTACGGACCAGCCTCCTATTGGCCACTACTGGTGTAGGCATGTGCTCCCATTCAGCTTCTTGCATGTGAAGGCTGAAATTCTAGCAGCTCTTGTGCAACTTTTCATCATAGGTTCTAATAACGCCACCTCGCATCATAACGGATGGCAATTTGCACGCCATCTCGGAGCAACCTTGGTAGTGTTTAGTCTCATTTTTCTTATTCTTGGTTCGTGTTTTATTCCGTTCATTCTTTAACATTTTAACACCTGCACTCAACCTTTACCTACAGGGGTTCGGCGATATTTTGTCGTTCAGACAATGCTCACACAAGGGCTCTTCCCGGCTACACAGATCCCAATCGCAGGGATGGCTGTTGCCACTGCTGTTATCATTCTCATTGTATTTGGTATTCTGCTCGCAACAACCAATTAGATGGATTTGCATTAAATTCGGAGAGTCTTGGTGTCACGGCCAATCCTGACGCACGTGTTGTGACTCTATCGCGTCAAAACTCTAATTTACGATAGATTTCAGATCTAGATGCCTAACGCGACGTTCAACGTCAAACGTCGAGCTCTCGCACTAGCTGTCCCCACTGACAAATTTGATAGATTTCTTGGCGCAGCAAACGCTAGTCTTGAAACGACTTCATTCCGTCTTGCCACGTGTATTTCTTTCAACTGAGAAAGCTATGGCCAGCTTTGTCAAAACTTAAAAGTTATGGACCCCCACAGCTACCAATGAAGCGTAAATTGTGAGTAGTCTGTGGGCCAGTCTGTGTTGACTCGACAATATCTATATATAGATAATCATTTTCAGCGATGGTTGGCAAGGAGCGCCTATGAGAACGGGTATGTGAAATTGTCCAACATCGCGAGTCATCATTCCCACTAACGACATGAGAAGTCTAGAACATATGTGTCGCTCTTCGAAGAAAATATGGCTCCACAGGGACGCAGGAGATAACGGATTCTAGTGTAGCTGTCAACTCGGCGTCATTGACCTTGAAGAATTCTGCAATTTTCATCTGGCCATGAATATTGTATTTGCTATCATGGGCGCCGGTGCAGCTAAGTATGGCGCTCCTCGTGCGTGCAGGGGCAAGGGCGGTCCCGAAGACTGCCCCCATTCATACGTATTATTTGAGGATGCCGTTGTGAACGGTTAACGGTTGAAACCGCCACGGATGCCACTAAGTAGTCGCGGGTTCGTCTGAAGTCTAGTCCCAACGCTGCCATGATAAGCCATTGACTGGGAGATACGATAACATCGTTAGCGTGGAACGTTATCTCAAAAGGAAGTTTAGAGTTGAGGTGAGCCTACGGCTTTCTGAAAGACAGGTTCCGAGCTCATTCACATGTATGTATGTAAATCTGTCAATCTACATTATTCTGCGGCCGCCTTGCCTTGCCTAGGACGCCCGCACCGCAAGGGCCAAGGCGGCCGCCCAAATCGAAGCCTGAGAAGATATTACCATTCCAAACTGGATTCGCAGCTCCATATGGCTATCACGAGGGCCTTTTGGTGGTACTATTAGTATGTGTATCGCTAAGAGGAATGGCTGGCATGAGCAAGACGAGATAAGTAAACCTTGAATTTGCTTTATCACGAAGGGAGAAAATCTAAAAAAAGTAGCGTGCTGCCGACTTGGAGCCGACGTGCGGCGTCCATAGAGGACGTTTAGGGAAGCTTTGTGCAGTTTTTGTGGAAGAACTTAGAAGATCACTAGGATTCTAGGAACCTTTCCCCCTTTTTACCCCTCTTTTCCCTCAGCTATTGGGGATCACTTGGGATCACCTGTCAGAGTCACGAGTGCCTGCAAAGGACGAACTGGGCATCAAATCAAATCGGCAATACGGGATCTTTTGCACCCGAACTGTAGTACCTCCACTACGCTACTTGTTATAAACATTGATTTCTGACATGGTCGAAAACACAAGTTTCTCCAGAAATCATGCATCTCACGTCGTCGTTCCCTGATGTCCCCGCCTACCCAGAAATGAATGCGCATCACATCTTCTTCAATCGTCCAGACCAGGCTGAATGGCCCGAATTTACGTTACACATCGACGCCAAGACAGGAAAACGCCGGACATTTCGTGAAGTCAAAGAGCGAGTACGGTTGGGCGCCACAGCACTTGGCGCCCCTATCAAGGATGGCGGTTTGGGACTACGGGCGGAAGATGGTGAAATGATAGGTATCATGAGCCACAATTCCTCTGTACGCCAAATATCTTTTTTTTTTGAGCCTGGTTCCTGGTCCATTGACACGATATTCATTAGGATTATATAGCCGTCCTCCACTCTTTGCTTGTAATTTCCGTCCCCTTTGCTTTGATCTCACACTACTCGACTCCATTCGAGATCCAGCATGCACTGCAGCTTTCCAAAGTTACCCGGCTATTTGTCACTGCACACTTGCTTCCTGTAGTCCTTCCTGTAGCAAAGAAGGTCGGTTTGCATTCGAACAGGATCTACGTACTTGGGGGACATGCGATGGGCAGGAAAAGTTTCAAAGAAATGATCGACGACGTCACGCTTCGCAAGATACCCATTCAAGAGCCGCGAGCGGCAAAGAAAGATACCCTGGCATACTTGATTTTCTCTAGTGGGACTAGTGGTGCTCCTAAAGGTATGCAATGCTGAAGACTTGTTTTGCGGCGCTCTCGTCCTAACGTCGACGGTGTACAGCTGTCATGATCTCGCATGGCAACATCATATTTTCCATCGGACAAGCCATTGTAATGGCGATGTCAACCGCTGCAGTGTACACAGTATGTCTCCACCACCCCGATTCCAGGTCTTCCCTCTTGATCAAATAATATTTGGCAGCCCCCGCCACCGAAGACCCCTGAAGGCTTGCCGATTGGGCTCGCCTTCCTCCCATTCCATCACTCTTACGGTCTCCATGCTTATGCTTTCCGAGGCTTCCTTGCCCCCGGAACGCTCGTCATTCTCTCTCAATGGAATATTCAAGTCGCCCTCGAAATAATTCCGAAGTTTGTCCTGCGTGCAATATCATGGTTGCAATAACAATTCTTAGCCCCTGAACCGCAGGTACCGCATCACGGGTTTAGCGCTCATACCTTCAGTCGTGCACCAATTGGTTAATCACCCTGGAATTGAGAAGGTCGACTTTAGCTCTGTCCAGTCCATGGGCAGTGGCGCTGCCTATCTTCCCCCCGAACTGGCTACAAAAATGGCCTCTCTGGCACCAACCGATGCCACGTTTTTCGAAGGTTAGTTTCCTCCCACTTCATGCCGTCCTTTGTTCTCACGAACCTACGTGAAGGCTATGGGATGTCTGAATGCGTAAGTTACCCGCTGTCCCACTGTAGAACTATAACTGACTTTGCTGAGTACAGACGATTGCCGCCCTTATGCAACCGTACCCGGGGATTCTTGATGGGAAGGGAAAACATGTGCCGGGATCCACGGGCATACTCTTACCTAGCATGGAGGCCAAGATCGTGCGTGACGACGGGACAGAAGCCGATTGGAACGAGCCTGGCGAACTGCTTCTCAA
>JABAJS010000388.1:0-10480 GCA_018221635.1 Tephrocybe sp. 10521TJB
TACAGCTGTTTGCATAACGATAGGCCCCAGTTCGGGAAAAAACACATACAAGCGGAGTAGAACTTTCAAATTCCGAACAATGTAGGATAGATTTTATTATTAACAAGTAAGGAGAATGGTATTGTGATACTCTCCTGTGCTGCTCCTATGACGGTAATGATTCGACAGATGAGCTCTGGTCCACTCCAGGTCAATTGTCGCAGCGAAAAGTGGATAATTTTCATAGCTCGTTCACTGATTCCAGTATATCGTCGAATTTGCTTGTCGCTCAAGCCTTCCTCGAGAGACATATGAAGAGCAATTTCCTTGCACTCCTTGGGTATATGGCGCCTCATAGTGGAGGTGTGGACTTCCTTACAATTCGACAGATATTCGGTGATCAAAATAATTACTACTCCGAGCTACGTGTATTTTTCAACCTGGGGCCTATCGTTATGCAAACAGCTGTAAGTTCAACTTAATTTTAAACTTCAAACTAATGCTGGCCCAGTGCTGACCCGGAGTAGCCCTTAGCCCTTAACTCCTGATTCCGTTTCGGATTTTCTTTATCTCGGTTCAACTTGGCTCATAGTCTCGTTCCCTGTCCTCTTGTTGCTCCCCGTCTCTGCTCTTGTATGTACACGTAAATAACCAATACATCTTCGTTATATATTGCTTTTGCGACATTGGTGTTTCTCCTAGTTCTCTTTCTTATGTTCGGTCTTTTGGGCCTTTCGGAGCTCAGTAAAGCTTTTCCGCGAGGTTTTGATGTACGCGCATCATCACAGCCACGATCGGACTGTCGGTACCTTGTCTGCTCAGGGTCAGGGTTCATCCCTTTGTGCTAAGGCTACGCCACACACTTCTGAGGCCTGGGACGCGACGGGAGTGGGTTTGAGAGGTATGTTTCCTCCTCTATATCTTTCACTTGAGATTCAACGGGTTATATTTGCTTATATACGACAGTGTTCGTATCAACACTGCAGCATTTAGCTGGTGTAAAACCGTATACAATACACATGATTTCCGAAAACATTGTCTTCCATGAGTCAACTTGAAGTAAGTAGAGTTGATTTTCCCTTGACTATTTGGCAATCGGGTGTAACGTTATAGATAGGTCGTTTCTCCGGCGGGCGAACAAGATAAGCTTAAGACCCATGGTTCCGTCTTGTTCGGGTAGAGACCCAGAGCCATTGACAGCATCGTGTTCAACTCGGATATCATACTTTGCCAAGGTCAAAACGATGAACTGGCGAACAGCGAAGTTTGCAAAATTTCGGCCTGCGCACTGAACAACGGGAAATAAACGATCAGTGAGTTTAAATTTCAGGCGAACAGATAGGCTTACAATGTGCTTGCCACCACCGAATATATATGACCTATACGACGCGCCATTTATAAAGCGATCAGCCTTGAAAACTTCAGGCTCCTCTTGCAGACTTGGAGAATGATGCATTCCTGGCAAGTTGACCATGACTGTCTCTCCCTGGCGAATGAGAATCTCCTTGCCACCTTCATCCATAACGACGGCGTCTCTAGTCGCCACTTTCACCGGACCAAATGCGCACGTCGTCCGCATGACCTCCTGGACCACAGAGTTGAGAAATCGGAAAGCATCATCATCGAGAAGCCTAGTAGGATCGGCTTGAGCGATACTGTCGATCTGGGGGAACTGCTGATCAACGAAGCTCCGTATCTCGTGGCAGATGCGCGCATAAACATCCTTGTCCGTTATGATATGGCACATAACCCAGGTGGTTAGTTCCATTATGTTCGCGTGTATTGCCCATATGATGCCGAACATCACCCGGTGAACTTCATCCTGGGACAGGTCGGTCTGTTTAAGTCCACGATATACATCAGATATCATGTCGGTAGCTCCCAACAGATGCCCATCCTTTTCTGATTTCCAGTTCTCGATCAAGTGCCGCGTCCAAGATGCAAACAGAGACTCTCGAGCTGCTCTTGCAGCTCTTGCAAACATTCCCAGCTGGCGCACTTGAAGTGCGGCTCCCTCGTCGAAGATCATGAAGTTTTCAAATGTATGAAGTGGAAAATCAGCGCCGAAAAGAGCGATAGAGTTCGTGTTATAAAGTGTGCGATGGACAAAGTCGCTGAGCGATAATCGTCGGCTAGTCAAATCAATTTGTATAAGAGCCTTTAATAGCTCCTTTGTCCACCGAGAGGAAATCGTCGGCAAACGGGAAGGCATTAACCCTCGATGGACGGGTGGAACGGCTTTCTGTATAAGAGCAGAATAGATATAACGGGCACGATCTTCGCTCGTGTTGGTTCCGATTAAATGGTGGATACTCTGCCAGTTGATAGTATCGAAGGAGCCTGAATGATCTCTGAACAAGTTCGAGACCGCTGTTGGAGAGGATATGGCAACGAATGTCTGGCCAAATAATTTGAACTTGAATAAAGAGCCGTGTCGATTACTGTGAGGGTCATTAGGTGCCATTGCCAGTGAAAGTTATCAGGATAGAGACCTCTCACCTGTGCGTCTTGAAAAAAGAGAGGGGATGAAACATATATTCCAGTCCGCTTCCAATCCAAGGAAGCCAGCTAGTGATCATGTGTGGTTCCACAACTTTACTAGCAAAGGAACTGGCACTATGGACATATCTGTTCGATGTCCAGTGGATCACCAATACGATGAAGGATATCGAGATTGAAAAAGTAACCGGATAATCTCTCAACCAATGAAGGAGCACTGGGCGTACAGGGTACAGATCGGCCATATTTCAGTAGAGAGCGGGATATACAAGATAGTAGGACCTGGCAAAAAAAGTGGCGTTGGTGGCAGAAATGTTAACGGTGAACGAGAACGCCTCCGAATCTAGTCCACTAGATTCGGAGTATTTAAAGGTTGATGCTTATACTCCCGAAAATAAGCCTATTGTAGGTTTTCCAATATGTCCAATATCCGCGTCAGCACTCACCCAGAAGATATGTCGAGAGCCTGTGAAACGAACACGCAGAGGTGTTTGAATCATTTTTAGCACACATCAGCCAAGCATCAGCTTCAGGATCTTACGTACAGAATCAAGGATGTGATGAGCCCTCACCTCATCGAGGATACGACTGGATACGAACAAACTAGCAAACCAAAAACAATGTTGAAGTTGCGTTAGCTCAGAGATCTGCCGATGCGATCGGGCATTAGTGGCAGTCAAAAGTGGTGATTCGGCGACGATTCAAAATGCGATCTAGGAATGGATTCGTCTTTGAATCCAAAAGGTCGAGAATCGTAGGAAAGGGCAAATCGTTGCTGAATCGTCGAAGCGGCTCCAGACATAAGGCGATTCAGCACTTCATTCAGCATCGCGATTTTGGTCCATGCATGATCATGGCACTGATCAATGTTGCCCATGAATCATGCAGAAATCATGCACGGTCAAAATTGAAGTTAATTCTGTAGTGATTATTTTACGGAAGATTCATGGTCACGAATTGGTGCTAAAATCTATTTTTGAATCGACCTTCGAATCAACAACTTTGACCGCTACTATTATAACAACCATGCCGTCACTGATACGTGTACACGGTTGTTCGCACGCGGACCGCGCTGGACTGCATCGGTTTCCTTCCTTCCCAGCTATTTCAAGGTCCGATCAAATTTCCTTCCTTCAAGTTCATTGTCTTGAAATACAACATATCCTCGAAGCAGTCATCGCACCATCGTAGGAAGGAAGAAAGATTTATACCGCGGTCCGTGAACGAAAAGCCGGGGCCTGTGCTACATACAACAATGTCATGTACTGTGTAGGCTACGGACGCTGCACTCCTTCAGCGTTGCGAGAGCTCCCCGCTGACAATACATCCCCCGGCCCCGGACCGCATATAGCCCAGGACCTTTTTATATATCCATCGCATTTCCACTATCATTACTCACACAGGGACTTGCTAGTGGACCGCATGCAGCCCAGGATCTATTTATATATCCATCGCATTTCCACTGGAGTTCTTCGGTTCGCGACATTTTGCGACCTGTAGGCTGAGCGCTGATGACACGTTCATTGTCCCAGTGGCCATTTTTTATTTATGTAACCAGGGAAACCTCATGCAGGACTTCACTCCATGGCGTGGAAATCTGCGATGGCTGGAATGAAACACGACAGTAGGTGTGTCCAAGAATCAAACTTTGGTCGTCACTGGTCAGCAGATATCTTTGGAGCAGTTGAAGGAGATGATTCGGATGATTGTTTTCAATTAATTGATTGATTGTTCAATAACGAGAAGAAATACCAGACAAGAGGACTCACGGACATTCACATGCTGCTTTCTTGCGCGGAATCGGGATCCAAGATGCTCTCGATTAGTGAGCTGAATATCAATGATGTTGGAGTATGGGTAGATGATAACGCAGATAGTGCATGTTTGAATTCGCCCCCAGGAAGAGACCAGGCCAATTCCCCGCTCGATAGAAATAAGATCCTAGGCAAGATCTAGAGGAAACTCGGCAGCGAAAGAATCCAGTCTCATGGTCTATCAATTCAACATCACAAGGTACTATTGAAGAGAGCCTAGTCGGATGGTAACTCATCCATATTCATATCACTTCATCTCATTGGGGGTGTGGTAGTAAATGTGGGCACATTTGGACGTAAGTAGAGGACGATTGACGCCACGTTTTCCACGCTCAGTAAGGAATTTACCCCATGGGGAATTTTCGGACCAACATTTCAGAGTCTGACTTGTGCCACAATGAGCACTATGAACGCGCCATCCTTTTGAGTTGTGAATACATCGTTGTTGGTGCATCCTCAGACAAGATGAGTGGAACAAAAAATTCGACCTCACGTCTTGTTAGAAAGCCGGCACCCCCTTGAGAACACCATGCGACAATAGGTCAACATCTGATTTGATACGGACTAGGTAACCTTCTGAGCAACGAACATTGCCATGGGAGTGAACATCTGGAATGTCGTCAGATCTCTTACAATCTCAAGAGGAAGATATCGGTAGCATACCTTGAAAAATCCTGCCTGCTGAAGAATAGACGCTGCATCCCTCGTCAATTCAATAGAATATCGTGCAGCATGTTGAGGAAAGCTATCAATGAATACCCAACGAGATGCATGTGGGTTTCCAATAATGTCACGCAGGTGGATATACCATGGAATTATGCAGGTCTTTTCAGAGTCTGCGAGATCGTCGTGAGCTATTATTCGAAGTCCAGTCCTCTCTAATGCACGGAGCGCGCTTTGCATGGATCGGTCATTAGCATTCCGATGCCCGATGTTTGTTGAGTTCTCTACAAGGGTCGCAAGCCGACAATGATCTGGGTTGCTTGAATCAAATGTGTTCGTCCAACACCAGTCGTAACTAGCGATCTAGAGCATCATGTTAAGTTGAACTATGTGAAAGATAATTTGAGGCTACACATACCTTTCCTCCAGGCTTGAGGACGTACTGGACTTGTTCGTATACCTCCAAAAAGCTTGCGGTCATCTGAAGGAAACTCTGATTAGATTAACATCTGAGATCGCATGAACACCCTTGCTTTGAAAGATTCTATGGCATAGACAGCATCAAATGAACTTGACTGGAACATCCGAGATAGCTCCATAATATTTCCTGGAAGAAGATCAAACAACGACTACAACGTATCCGACTCGCGACATACCTTTGATGAAGGAGACTCGGTCCTGAATACCACCCAAATGAGCAGCCACTGTTGAATGTTCAATCTGGGGGTGATTATTAGCAGCACATTATACCTGGCAATATGATAGCGCGCACCTTGAAGCTGTCGTTCTCAATTCCAACTACAGAAACGCCAGCATAATGGCTCAGTTCTATTGCAGCAGTCCCTAAACCTGAGCCAATCTCCAAGACGTTCATCCCTGGCTTTAGAGAGAGATATGACCACAAGTAATGTCTGTGACGTGCTAGAGCCTTTTCAACGGTGTCGCCACGGTAAAGTCGAAAGAAATGAGGGACAGGGGTCAAATCAGACATAATGATAGCTGAGTCTGACCCAGGCATTTCGACTGAGGTTTTGAAAGAAATGGAGCATTGTCATGCATGAATCTGATGCTATCTCGATCAAATTCAGTTAACACGGGGAAGGTGTGACAGCGCGTTCGAAATTTTGTTATCGGTGGTGTGTGACATCATCGGGACTCAACAAGACCACATGGTTAGGGGTCTGACAAGCCTGGAATGATGACCTTATTGGCGTAATCACATAGTTTGAATAATGTGATCTGAAAGGCATCCTTCCTGTGAGTATATTTTATTTAATAGACATCATGTCGACTTCACCACGGGGAATCACGGTGAGGTAACGGCGAACCGCTTGCGCAACTCGTTCATCATTCAGAATCGATGGATGAGCATAGTGCTTCCCTGATCCTGACTGCGGCGATGCACGAAAGTCACCACAACAAACCGAGCAAGGTGCATAGCCTGCCTCGCAAAATACGGTCCTTTACCGACAGCTGCTCGTGTTGTGCTCGTGTTCTCGGATTCCTGATTGCCGAAACTGTCGAAAATTTCTTGTATAATGCAAGGTAATCCTTTACAGCCTGCAGTTTAAACACAGCACTATAAGATTTATGCCGTCTGGCATCTTGAAGTAGATTCTCAATGTGGGCTTCTATTTTCCAGCACGCGTGTTTGAAGGTGCTCCCGGGATCTCGAGCTCATCATCAATAGCAATGTTAAGTAACTCCTCAACAGGATTATCTTCTGTGTCAACTGGTTCTTCAGGGCCAGGTTCGTTCATCTATGTATCCACTGCGTCTCTGCAGGAGGAGGATTTTTCATCATTTGCAGGAACTAAGCACAGAAGAACTGTCGCTTGATTCAGGATTAAATCTTCTGATCACGGAATAAACTTACCTGACACGTTCTCTGTCTCTGTTTCCCTGATGGCTCCTTCACTTCATTCACACGGGTGAGTTCTCTCTCGGGTTTGACGGGGTCGACTTAGAAAGAATTAATCTTTTACAGCCCTTCGCAGCCATAGACATGGTTCAAGTGTTCTAAACCTGGTTGTCCGACTAGTACGCTATATGTCCCAAGTGTTCTGAGAAGACGCGGCTGTTTTGTTGGCTGCAACGTAAGTTCATCATTGGTGGCATATCATTGTCAACTCAGAAATGCCGTAACTTACAGGTTCGACGTCATCCTGCTTGAGAATGACAGCATTATCCATATACCACTTTGTTCAGAAGGAGCATACCCTCTCAGGAGTCTTCAGTTTGTTCTCTTGATAAGCACGTTGTGTCTGAGTGGCTGCAAGAAGAACTCGGAGAAGCCACGGAGAATTATCCTTGAGGACATGAGTGATCAAGCTCAAGATCGAAGTCCATCAGCAATTCTGGCGTAGTAGTAGTGAGTAATATCATCCATGCTCATGAAGAATGTTTTGGTAACTCGCTGATTGTATCCATCTTGGTTTCCACTTGACATGCTACTAGATCCAGAGCGTGTAGTCGCATCCACTGTTCCAGCTTGATTCTCCGATCCTTCGGTGAGCCGTGATATACATAATTGAGCATCCGTTCCAGACTAGAACTTTGATAGAATCTAAGTTTTGTTGAACCGTAGGCTAGATCCGATCTAACAGTATGCAAGTCTATAGGCGACAAAGTAGATGCTGTGCCCAGCTATTTTAATCACATCGTTCTTTAAGTTGCATCTCATCCATCGCATCATCGTAGTGGATCTATTTGTATATCCAGCGCATTCTCATTCTCATTCTTCATTGAGAGTAAGATCTCCCTTTTTGGCTGTAATGAAACAGATACGACATTGAGTGTGTCCAAGAATCAGTCGTAATTGGTCAGGAGGTATCCTGATTGCCTCCACATTTCCTAGGTCGGATGGTACGTTCTCGCTTCAACATTCACAAGTGATCCCATAGTGCTAACAGCATTTCTGATGTATATGGAAACTTCTTGAAGTTCAACAGAAAATTCTGAGGTCATCATCGGCCTTGGGTCTACCTTTTCGAAAAGAGTTAAAATGGCTGCAACAAACATTCAACATACTATCAATCCTTTCATCTGGTACTATGTCTACCGAGTCGTCTGCTGCGGAAGTAGCCGCCATGTATACTCTCATAGCGCAGAAGCGCACAGGGACCTACTCTGACTGTAAGGTCCCTGGCAGCTCGAAGAGACTTATGGATGACGGATTTTGACAGTGGCGGCCTTCTCTATTCTAGCGTATGATACTGTACTGGAGTTCTCCAGAGAAGTGAGTTTTTCTTATCTCACAGTGAGTCAAGCGCTAACCTTTGATCCCGGTCTCGGAAGTACGAACACATCTGGAGGTAGATTTGTTTCTTTCTCGCAGCGATATGAAAGGGTAATCAGGTCACAGCACGCCGTGGTCACTTCCGAAAGTGCTTTATCTTTTCATCCGATATTACGGCGTTGCTCATGTAGGGTGGGTGCTAACCTTTCTCTGTTGCTCAACTAATGAGAAAAGCCTTGTTGCAGAGTGATTGCCATAAGTAAGTTTTGATCAAAAAGCTCTTTGAATTCAAGACTGACACAGCTTGTCGAATTTTAAGCGGATACTGTTGTGGGCCTACCCGCGCCCGTAAGTTTTTATCCTCAACATTATTATATTGTGAGCAACGAACTAAGATTACTTTTAAGATGTGAGTCTTGAGCAACAATTTACAAATTCACCAAGAAGGAAATTCTGAATTGTGGATCTAGATGCAAGGCATTAACCTACTGGGAATGCATGTAAATTGAGCTTCTTATACTCCTAGCAATCAACATCCACTGAATTTCAAAACCGTATTTGTATAGCGCAGGAGCAATTGTTTTTACAACAGCCGTCAATATAGTTTTGGTGCTTCGTCTTCATGCGCTGTACAATAGAAGCATCCGAGGTATGTACGTAACACGCCTTAGCAAACTGTCAAGTCTTATTTTTTTTTGCTAGTGTTGTGCTTTCTTATCGTTGTGGTCGTAGGTGAGATTTCCGTTCACCCAACGGCAATTCTTTGGAATGAGAAAAACCATTATACTAGTTGAATTCGGGGTAATTACTTTGACATTTCTTCCGCTCTGCATTTGAGTCTGAAACAGATCTTTAGTTGGAGCTTTTCATCACTCTGGAATCAATGTTGAACACGGCAGTAGTGCCACCAACACCTCTCTTTCCTTATCCAGGCTGCCTTCAGGAATTGACCTCATCTCGGTTAAAGGTACTGTTCTTATCATCATAGTAAGCGCTTTCTACTAGGGTTGACAATTGACATTACTCATTTGTTTGAGAAGGATCCCAGCCTTCGTTGCATCAGGCATGTGGTGCCTCTTATTCACGAAATATGCCGTGTTTGACAACAGTAGCTATCTTCTTTACCATGACCATATGGAAATTCATAAGCCGCGCCCGTCATACGGAGAGCCTTCCCCTCTTTTCAACATTCATTCGTGATGGTTCCGTGTGCTTTTTCCTGTACGTTGTTTTCATCGGCTCGTCTTGATTCAATCGCGACTCATGATCAATGCTCAGCATTGCAGGTTGTTTCCTTGCGATTCATAGATTGCACACACGCTAACTGTATTTCAGTCATTTTATTTGTATCGGCCATTATTACCCTTGTCGTGAAAGGCCCTCTAGAGGGGGTTTTTATGCCGTAAGTGCCATCTTATTTTACCCTGAACACGTCGTTTAATCCCTGTTAGATGGTTGATAGGAACATATTCTTATGCAGTAAGTTGTATATGTTCTGCCCCTCTCACCTAAGGATCTCATTTGAGATGACAGGGGTCTCGATTGATTTTGAACCTGCGAGAGGCAGCCCATTCAAAACGTCTTGGCATATCATTGAACGAAACGATGGAATTATCGACATTCCGGATGCGTGCTGCGGATGAGAGTCGGGCGCGTGAATCACAAGGGCTTGATCAGATTACTTGAAGCACTACACTTCTATCTACTATTGCCTATGTATTTTTTCTATTTCCTATTTCCAAATACGACTAGTCAAGATTGATTGTGAAAGGCTTGCGATAATTACTTTGCAGCTGCGCGACATTCAGCTGAACGACAATGGTGTACGTATCTCCAATGATATGCACCACCTGTGATGTGCACCTATACAACCCGAAGGTTCTAGCCCAGTGTCCCTAACATCAAGCCCATCATCCCCCGCTGGTCTTTCAATGCACAAATTACTGAGAAATCAAATTTCCATGCCCGCCACTTTGATGCCATCTGCCCCACTCCCACAACATGAACAGGCTTAGACTTGTGAACGCTCTTCTCGAAGCAAGCACTGACTACCTACCTACTCACGCTATAGTACAATTCGAGACTAACCCCAAACCTACCATCTCTCCTCATCCTCGCAACGATACCCCTCATGCTGATCCTTCAACCTCTGCGAGACCTTCAATGCCTCCTCGTTCCAGTCCGTACACAGGCACAGCAGCGTCCCAACGAACGCACAGTACGCGAGGGATATTGTGAGCCCAACCCACATCCCCTGGAGCTTCATGTCCCAACGGAATGCGAGCCA
>JABAJS010000389.1:0-10442 GCA_018221635.1 Tephrocybe sp. 10521TJB
TCGAGTGCGCAGTTGGCAGCGCAGGTGACATCGTCGGGGCAGAGAGTGGCGTCCCAGGTGTTGCCAGTGTAGCAATTGGTGTACTCGTCGACTTGGTGGGTCCAGCGCCAGTTGGCATCGAGGACGACCGAGCCGGTGGACGCGGCAACGCAGCCACCCGCGGTCGTGCACTGGTACCAAGTAAGATCGGGGTGGACCTCGGCGGTCCACGTTCCGATTTGTTGGGCGGAAGCGATGGCGAGGAAGGAGAAGGCTAGGAGAGAGGATTTGGGGAACATGCTTGGAGAGAAGCGTTCGAGTGTTGCTGGTGAGCTGGAGTGTTCATGGTCGTTGTTGTAGACTTTTATACGATACAACGACGGTTAAAATCCGGGGGACTCGTTTGGGAGAGTAATTTTTTTTCCCCGAAATTTGGGGAGGTGAACAGGAAGCGGAAGCATCTCGGTGAGCATGAATGCGTATATGAAGGTACTTTTCATGGCCACGAGTTCAAAAAAATAGCTGCGCACTCGCATGTATTGATAATAATAGTCATCCGAGGCATATTTTTGTCGCGCAGTTTTATCAATAGCCTGATTTTAAGATCTATATTGATATTACGACGTACCTGGAATCATTACAAGAAAGATTCTGTCAGAATAAAGGCTTGAAAGAGCGTGAGTATGGATAATAATAAATATAATGACTTATTTGTCCGTTGGGATGGTAAGAATAGATCTCCATGCGGCCTTATATGCGTCGTTTCCTAGTAGATTCCTCACAATTGCAAGGCACTGATCGTTGGAATTACATGTGCGGATATATTTTTATAGAGAGGCGAAGGCCGGAGGCAGCAAATCATATAGACGGCTGTGTGTGTTGTTCCGCAGATGATGATCCTCATATCACTTGACAGAAAAGGACAAACGGGGGGAAGTTCAACTCACTAAGCCGGCCGGGGTGATGTGGCTGTACAGCGTTAAGGGCAGGTGAAATTCACATACCAGGAATTGCTGATCTCAACAGTGATCGCAACGCTCCTGATCATCTTTATGGGCGTCACGGCAAGCAAAAACTTGGATTTGATCCTTCGATGTCGTAGACGGGTTATTTTGATGCGTGTTCGTGATACAGACTTACAAAAATTGACGAAAGCACGACGGGATCGCCACAAATAGTTGAATGGAGATGTCACTTGTCTACAATTGTGACACAGATCTAGAGGTACAATAGCCTGAAGAGTGTCACCGATTGAATACCATTGATAGAGTCACTTCCATTAAGTGTAAAAATTGCGGCCACCAGATTAGGACAACAAAGGTATGTATCGGCAAGATCGATAGGTTGGGTTTGTCGAGACAAGGTGGGTAATTGGTGACCATGGATAAGATGATTTCACCGTAACGCAAGTGCGTTGTTCAAGCATGCTTCCATCTGGGAAATTAAGCTCCAAGACTCGAAGGCTAGGGGCCCCATCGATATGAAAAACGCTCAGATGGTGGCGATCTCCGTAGTTCCACGACTGGATGGAAGTAATTATCTCGTGTGCTGACCGTAAGACTGCATGGCATGAAAACGGAACGGAACAGAATGTGATCGGCGACGACTGGGGTTGGAAGTACATCTTATATTTTGGAAGCAGCACGAATTTGAATATACAAACAAGTACATCTGAAGGTAGAAGTCGGACGGAAGCTTTCAGATTCGTATAGTGTTTAATCTTACCATGGAATACGGATCGTTTATCTCGGATAAGGAGAATCTTCTCGAGAACACTGGTGAGCTGGTACTGCAGTTTGAGAGAGATCATTACCATAATTAAGAATGTTTGCCTGCGCGGCGGCAATCAAGGAGTTGATGGATAAGAACGGAAGGGCTGAAATGCGGTGGTTCGAATGTTTAAGAGACTTAGTGAGCGAGTATAGTTCAGAGTCACGAAAGTGCTAGGGTTATTGGAGGTTGCCATGCATCCGTAGGTGTAACCTCTATGTACCGCTGAAGTGGTGTCCCTATCCCATTCCGAGATCTTTTGAGCACTGTACCAGTTAGTATTTTGGACATGCCACACATACAATGACGCGTACAGCGGGCTAGACTCGGAGTGAATGTTATACGACTGATATGAGGGGAATTCACACTCACCGATTAAGTTCGTTTCAAAGTTCATCTGCATTGGATTCACCATTTATAGTGACAGTGCAGAAGCTCGAGAAAGCGCAGAAGGCGGTAGAGGGTAGACAACGTTTCAGCACAACGTCAGCGCACACGTGATAGGAACGCATCAGGAGTTCGACTCGCGCGCCGCCTCGTTTGTTTTCTATCATCGACATGCTTCCTACAGCTAGCTCATTCTGCGGATGTCAGTGCTGGGAGATTACATTGAGTTTTATACAGAACATCCTTTTTTAGCGCTGATTCTTGTCCAACAAGAATTTTCCTTTTTTCTCCCTTATTTTTTTCATCGCCGCCACCGCCACCTACCTTGGCGATTTTGCCTCAGCCTCAGGTGCCTGCGTTCTTTTATCAAGTATACCCACTATACCCCGGAGTATAATTGGCCCAGTTCGATCACAAGATTAACACACGAATCTCGAATACCGTTACGGTCCTGCACGCTAGTACTTTGTCCTGTCCCACTGCGTCCACTCATCCGCAGCAGTCTACGATCTCGCCCTCACCTCCTAGAAGTTGTTGATGAGCAATGGTGTATTTAGCGAATATAAGAGGGATCCTAACCCGTCATGCGATATGAGCATCGATGACTTTCGAGAAGTCCTATTGCCCAGAGCAACAACGTTAGCTGTGAATGAGTCAAGGATGGGTAATTACGCACAGTAATAGCAATGCGTCCGTTCCTTCGATCGATGGAAATCGACGGGGCGACACCTAGAGGACAGTTAGTTAAGGTCAAAAGAGGGGCACACCGGAAAAGCCACGCGGATCGCGTGATTGGAACCAAGAGGATCTATCCTTTTGATAGCCTGGTGGGCAGGATTAACGCTGGAAAGTAGATGTTCAGAGTTAATTATGTATGAATAGAGCGTGAGCTCGCTTACTGGTACCTTAGACTAGATAACTCGTTGTGTGGGCTCTTTCAAGAATTCGGGAGGCTGAAGTAAGTGAGTGCGTGAGTAATCGATAGAACGAGTGGATAGTGAGAGGAAACGGACGCGTGCTTGCCTCAGATGAACTCGATACCTATACTGTATCGATTGTTAAACGCGAGAGGGCGATCACGCGAGGACAAATGCAGCGGAGGGTAATTTGAAGGTTATACATGGATTAGGGACATAGTGATGGGTGCAGAGTACCTTCGTCATTGGTTACGCGCGCTGAGTCAAAAAGGTTCATGTGAAATGCATTCTTACCCTACTCGACGATACACATACACAAGATAAAAAAAAGTAGCGAGTTGGGACTGATCGCCTGCTGTATCCTTAGTTTGTACGCTGCTGGAAAAGTAAAGTTCAGTTATGGATGCAGATATAGAGCGGAGTGCTTACCCCTTCGTCGTGAGGTATTGTTTGCAGAGACAACAAGCAGAGACGTCTAGCCTGAAAGTATAAGCTCCATCACCGACTGATAAGGAACGGAACGCTCACCATGATCCCGCGTCGTTTGTAGCCTATGCGGGGCACCCTATGAAGGCTAGGGTAAGTTTGAAAACGAATCGGCTGGCGAAGGAGGCATCCTACCCCCACCGGCTCTAACGGGAAGGGGAGCAGGAGCGGAGGTGGCATGTCCGTCAATAGGAGATCCAAGTTCTATCAGAGTATGGGGATCAATAGAGCTCCGAGCGTACATATCTTCATCCTTTGAGTGAACTCTGAGTTCAGTCGATGCTACAGGACGTTAATGCTGGGAACCGAAGTTTAGAGCAAAAACTTACCTTGGCCGGCACGCTATCCGTCTATGCTGATGATCCATCCGTCGACAGTGTAATGAATGAACATCTGGTCCAGGGTCGCTGACGGCAATTAGGCGACACCTGTTACCGTTGACACGGTTCAGATTGAAGGGCATCGTTCTGCGACACATTTCGCGAGTCGCATCCCAGTCGCATCCTGGGGAGAATCGTGACTGTGAGGAGATAATCGCATTAGGATCCCCCGTCCGATCCAGGGTCGCCCAACGATAGACGCCGCCTCATGTGTTCCTTCACTGTGAAGAGCTTAGCGCTGCGGAGGTGTAATTTAGATTAATTGGATTGGAGGCGGGTAGATAAGGAGGAGATGCACATTTGCCTCGTGTGTGGGGAAGATCCGAATCGGATGCGGTGAGGTTGAAATTTCTATGAGAGCAGTGTGGGGGTGGAGATGAATATGTTGGTGGAACTCCGTGATTGTGGAGCCTGATTTTTGAAGGAGGGCACGACGAAAGGGAGGAGACTCGAGAGGTGGAGAGCGGCAAAGAGGCGGGATAATGTGATAAGGATACGTTCGTGTGCCTTACGCGCTGATAGAAGTATCCTGGAAGAGAAGGTGACTTGGAACTGCTTCCAGTTCGAAAGGACCCTGGTTACTTGGGGATGTCAAAGATGCACGCCACTAGCATAATGGAACCTAGAAGAGTATGAATTTGAAATACATACTGTTGAAGTGCGCGTGGTGAGTGAAAAGACATTCAGTCCATGTCACACACCCTGATATGACAGAACCTGACAAAAACATAGAATTGAGTTTTAGAAAAGAACCTACGTACGTACGACGGTTACCAAAAAATTGATCTCAGGATCCTCGGACCGCCCGATCGTCATTAGTCAGGCACACGTGTTGTGAAATCGCTTTTCTCATCCTCTTCTCATCCTCCTCTCCTCCTCCTCCCATCTTCCCCTCCTCCCCGTCCTCAACGATGACAACGATGACCAACGATCCACCACCAGATCCTCCAATGTCTTTTAAATCACATCTACTCCGTTTATTAGCTGCAGTCGTCCAGGATCCATTCGATAAAGGCCTTGACGTTGAACAGGCTATATTGAACGGCTTTGGCGAGGTTGTTGAGAGACTTAGAAGGGCTGAGAAGCTGAATGAGAGTTTTCTAAAGAATGATACCCACTCGATTAATAATGGTTTCCATACCGTTACCGATACCCCACTCGCCGGAATTCCCTGCCCGACCTGCGGTCGGCCCTCTCCATCCTCACTTCACTCACCCCCAACGAAACTTCTTCTCGAACCACCTCCCGAACTCCCGTCATTTGCTACTCCACACGACGAGCTCATCTACTTACGCGCTGCCATCGTACCTCTCCGCGAGCAGGAACAAGAGCTCCAGCTCCTCAAAGACCAGGTCCAGGACGTTGCTCGAGTCTGTAACGCAGTCGCGCGGGGAGATTTGAGCCAGAAGATCACGGTACCAGTGCAGGGTGTGGTCATGGTGCAATTGAAGGACGTCATTAATACCATGGTGGACAAGTTGGGACAGTTTGCGAAGGAGGTTACACGCGTTAGTCAGGAAGTCGGGACAGAAGGGTGGGTTCTTATATTTATTCTTTGTCTTCGTCCGACTCGAGCTGACTATGGGAATGTAGCAAATTGGGCGGCCAAGCCCTCGTTTTAGACGTCGAAGGAACCTGGCGCGAACTAACTGGCGTCGTCAACAAACTCGCTGCCAATCTCACCAACCAAGTCCGCTCCATCGCCCTCGTAACCAAAGCCGTCGCCCTCGGTGACCTCTCCAAGCAAATCGAGGTCGACGCTAGCGGGGAGATACTGGACTTGAAGAACACCGTCAACGGAATGGTAGTGAGACTTAGGGCACTGGCTGCGGAGGTGACGAGGGTGACGTTGGAAGTGGGAAGTCAAGGAAAACTTGGTGGGCAGGCCCATGTTCCGGATGTGGAGGGAGTCTGGTTCGAGTTGGTGCGGAATGTATGTATATTTCTCTTTCGTCGCCCCCGAAGTGAATTCGTCGTCTGACCTGCACACACCCTAGGTAAATCGCATGTGCTCCTCCCTAACAGACCAAGTACGCTCTATCGCAAAAGTCACCACCGCTGTCGCCCGCGGAGACTTGACGCAGAAAATCGAGATCAGCGTCGAGGGCGAGATGAGTACTTTGAAGGGTAAGCATTACCCCCTATTTGCCTACCCCCGCTAACGCTGATCCCCCGCCGACAGGAACAGTGAACTCGATGGTGGACCAGCTCTCGGCCTTTGCCTCCGAGGTAACGCGTGTCGCGTTGGAGGTGGGGACTCAGGGGAAGCTTGGAGGTCAGGCGCATGTTGAGGGCGTGCAGGGGACGTGGGCGGATTTGACGAGGAATGTTAATGTGAGTGCGGATTGTTCTTGTTCGTGTTCCTGTGGTGCAAGGGCGTGTGATGTGTCTGAAGGGGCATTCGGCGTGCGGTGGAACGCTGCCTTCTCCTTGGCGGTCGTCCGCCTTTTTTTTTTCCCCTGCGGAATAACAGTTGGTGTTTCTTCGTGCGGTGTGGTGGTCTGTTCGAGCTTTCCCGTGGGGGCGTATCCGTGTTCGTTGAAGCTTTACAGTGCTTCGACACCTGTTCTTTTCGTATTTTGGGGCCGCTTGCATGATTCGTCTCTCCTCGCCTCTCTCTTCGTCGCTGACACCCTTTTCTCTTTTTCTCCAGAAAATGGCCTCCAACCTAACCGATCAAGTCCGATCTATATCTGAGGTCACGAAAGCCGTAGCCCTAGGTGACCTCGGCAAACAGGTCAACGTCGACGTGCAGGGAGAGATGCTCGACTTGAAACTTACCGTAAACTCTATGGTGGCTCAGTTGAGCACCCTCGCTAACGAGGTGACGCGTGTGAGCTTGGAAGTGGGAACGGAGGGGAGATTGGGCGGGCAAGCTAGTGTGCCTGATGTTCAGGGGATGTGGAAGGTTTGTTTAGGTTTTTTTCGCGGGGTATGGATTGGTTCGCTAATGACCTCCCTCGCGCAGGTCTTGACGGATAACGTCAATCTAATGGCCAACAACCTCACCACGCAAGTCCGTTCCATCGCGCAAGTCACGAAAGCCGTAGCGTCTGGTGACCTCACCAAGAAGATCTCGGTCGAAGTGCGAGGCGAGATTCTGGATTTGAAGGATACGGTCAATGGGATGACTGAGTCGTTGAGTCTGTTCGCGGACGAGGTGACGAGGGTCGCTAGGGAGGTGGGCACGGAAGGACGGCTTGGAGGGCAGGCGAGGGTTACGAATGTGGGAGGGACGTGGAAGGACTTGACGGATAATGTTAATGTCATGGCTGCTAATGTCGGTTCACTTTCTACATTTCTTGTCTTTTACGACACGAAGCTGACGTTCTCCCCGGCAGCTTACCCTGCAAGTCCGGACCATCGCAGTGGCCACCACCGCCGTCGCGCGCGGCGACTTGAACCAGAAGATCAGGGGCGTGTCAGTCAGCGGCGAGATGTTGTCGCTCGTCAACACGATCAACGACATGATTGACCAGTTGGCGATTTTCGCGGCAGAGGTGAAGAAGGTTGCGAGGGAGGTGGGGACGGAGGGGAAACTTGGCGTGCAGGCGGAGGTGGGCAATGTACAAGGTATTTGGCAGGAGATTACGTGAGTCGGGTTTCTTTTTTGCTTTCTTCGCTGTACTGATGACCTTCACCTACAGGCTCTCCGTAAACACGATGGCTGGTAACTTGACGACCCAAGTCCGAGGCTTCGCGCAAATCTCAGCAGCGGCTATGGACGGCGACTTTACCAGGTTCATCACGGTGGAGGCGAGCGGCGAGATGGATTCGTTGAAGACGCAGATCAACCAGATGGTATTCAACTTGAGGGACAGTATCCAGAAGAACACGGCGGCGCGTGAGGCGGCTGAACTGGCTAACAGGAGTAAGAGTGAGTTCTTGGCGAATATGTCTCATGAAATTAGGTGGGTTTTCTTTTTCTTTTTTGGTTTTACATGGAGTTGTGGCTGATGAGACTGTAGGACGCCAATGAATGGGATCATTGGTATGACGGAGCTTACCCTCGATAGCGATCTTAACCGATCGCAGAGAGAGAGTCTGTTGCTCGTCCATAGTCTCGCCCGTTCCCTGCTTCTCATCATCGATGACATCCTCGACATCTCAAAGAGTACGTCGTCCTCCAGCCGTCCTTTCTCTTCGTAGCTAACCTTCTCCTAGTCGAAGCCGGACGCATGACCATGGAAGCCGTCTCCTACTCCCTTCGCCAAACCGTCTTCGGTATCCTCAAAACCCTCGTCGTGCGCGCGTCCCAAAACAACCTCGATCTCACGTACGACGTCGAGCCCGACATCCCCGATCAGCTCATCGGTGACTCGCTGCGCCTGCGCCAGGTCATCACGAACCTCGTGGGGAATGCGATCAAGTTTACCCCGTCGAAGGTCTCGAGGAAGGGGCATGTGGCATTGAGCACGAGGTTGTTGGCATTTGATGACCAGTGTGTGACGTTGGAGTTTTGTGTGATGGATACTGGCATTGGGATTGCGAAGGATAAGTTGAACCTCATCTTCGACACCTTCTGCCAGGCCGATGGATCCACTACAAGGGTTTGTTGCTCTTCGCCTTTGTCGTCGTTACTCTGTAGAGCTGACTTCGGATGTGTTTCGTAGGAGTACGGCGGTACGGGTCTCGGGCTTTCGATCTCAAAACGTCTCGTCTCCCTTATGCAGGGCAACATGTGGGTGGAGAGCGAGGTGTCGAAGGGCTCCAAGTTCTTCTTCACCATCACATCTCAGATTAGCCATAGTTCCCTCGAAAGCACCCTCTCCAAGATGTCGCCTTTCGCAAAGCGGACCATCCTGTTCGTCGACTCGCTGTATGATACCACTGGTGTCGTTGAGCGGATTAAGGAACTTTCCCTGCGACCGTATGTTGTCCACTCTGTCAGCGAGGTTGCGGATAAGGAGAAATGTCCTCATATTGATACGATTGTGGTAGATTCGCTCAGCGTGGTAGGTTTTCGTTTCGCTTTCGAGGTATTGACTCTTGCTGATAGTCGGTTTTCGCAGACGGAGTGCATTCGGGAGTACGAACACCTCCGCTATATTCCCATCGTGCTCCTCGCTCCCTCCATGCCACGACTCAATTGTAAGTTGTCCTCGTCGCTAACTCGAGCTGTGCTGATGACCGCCACAGTGAAATGGTGCCTTGACAATAGCATCAGCGCTCAGGTCACCACGCCCGTTACTGCCCAAGACCTCGCCTCTGCGCTTATCTCCGCCCTCGAATCCAACACCGTCAGCCCCGTCTCTGCACCTAACGACGTCATCTTCGATATCCTCCTGGCTGAGGATAACCTGGTCAACCAGAAGTTAGCTGTAAAGATCTTGGAGAAGTACGGCCATACTGTAGAGATTGCAGAAAATGGAAGCCTGGCGCTAGAAGCATTTAAGGGTAGGATTACACAGAATAAACCGTTTGATATTATTCTTGTGAGTCTTTTGTTGATATATGGGCTCGAGACGCTGGGCGCTGACGTTGTGGTTGCAGATGGACGTCTCGATGCCGTTTATGGGCGGTATGGAAGCTACGGAACGTATTCGCTCGTTTGAGATGCACCGGGGCTTGTCGCCAACGCCTATCATTGCTCTTACGGCACACGCTAGTAAGGACTTTCCTATCGTGCCCTTCAATTATTCACTCATCGTCGCCCTTAGTGATCGGCGATCGTGAGCGTTGCCTCCAAGCCGGCATGGACGATCACATCACCAGTGCGTATCTAGCCCTCTCTTGAACTCCTTGGCCGTTTACTGACCTCAATCTTCATAGAACCCCTCCGTCGTGGTGATCTTCTAAACGCCATCAGTAAGCTCGCTGGCGAGCGCGGTGCGGCCAAGCACCTTCTCCTTCGTCGCGCTCCCGCTATCACCCAAGGATTCCCCTAGAGGACGATCCATGCCATTTTCGACCGATATCCCCTTGACAGTCGTAACGGACACCCTCGCACGGTTTGATATCGTGTTCTTGGATTGCACATGGAACACATGCTCCGGTTATGATATTTCTCTTACCATGCCCTACTGTACTGTCACTGATACCTTGCCCACTACTCTCCCGTCTTGCATTGCTGTCCCAGTGTATTAGTACCCCTTCTTGCATTATTACCATTTTCATCCATCATATATTTCGTCGTTATCATGCTACCAATGTAATTTCTGTGCCAAACAATGTGGCAATGTAAAGAATATATTTCTCTGCTAACTTTTCGTTGTGAACCTTCGTTGAAAACTCAATTCCTTTCAGTGTTTTGGACATGTCCATTAATGCATTGTGAACGAGTCTTTCACAGCAGGTCCCGTCGCACTTGTTGATCCCATCATTTTAGTTTTTCCTGCATTGTAAGAAGAGAATACGTTTCCTGAAACCACGGCATGTATCTGTAGCCACTCTCGGTGATCCAAGTCCATGTATTTCTGTACTATTCCCCTGAAATAGCGGTCAATATTCCACCCTGCCTTTCTCCACGTCTCAGGACCCCGGACTATACCCTGCGAACCAACATCCCAAAATTATCAAATTT
>JABAJS010000390.1:0-10392 GCA_018221635.1 Tephrocybe sp. 10521TJB
TGTTGGTAGCATCAGTATCGCTTCTCCGCCTCGCCTAACGTTGCTCGCCGTCGTTGTGAACAGCGAGCTCAATATATGTCTTGTACTCAGCCAGAAAATGATATAATTCAAAGAGATGCTATACATCTGAGGTAATGAGCAAGATTCTGTGTGCTTGCTCTGCTAGTTCTTCCTCCCCGTCATCTGCCTCATCATCGTTGTCATCGTCATCTGACTCACTGGCTGGTACAGTGGTCATACTTTCGGGTCCCTTTCCAGTGTCGGTGTCTGTATTATCCATGGTCTCATCACCTTCCACATCCTTGGGCTTCAAGCGCATCCCTGGTGCCAGCGATCCAGTGAAACCTTGGAGATCGGCAAGTTTTGCAAGTCTTCTGCGGTGTTGTTTGTTGAATTGTCTTAGGCGCTCGCGCCAAAGGGCTATTTGATGGGCGATGGCACTGTCAGTGACCTTGACCGCCTTCTCCCTCTCCTCCAGATATGCCTCTTCGTCCTGCATATATGTTACAAAATGCCGAATCTCGATGTTGAGGCGCTTGATCTCCTCCTGGGCCTGCTGGAACCTGTAATACTCGTCCATGAGGACACGTGAAGCGGGTGTTGACCATGGACATTCGCGAATGTCTTGACATGCATCAGCCAGCAAATCAAAGTCTGCAAGGAATGCGTATTCGACTATGACATCCCATGAGAGTTGTGGCCGCGGAGGGTTCAGGGCGGTGGCAGCAATGTTGTATCGATCGAGGGCATTATGTACTGCTTGCGAGCGAGTCTTTAGAGCATTTCCAATATGTTTTTGTAGTTTATAGCCTGGGAAAACAATTAGCTTGACAGAGTCAATGTTTGAATACATACCTGTCTGTGACATGTTCATTTTGGTGAGCTCAAACATTCGAGAAACTATCAAGCCCTCCAGGGTGTCAAGGCAGCACTGATAGCGATGCTTTGTCACCAGCTCGGCTGCCCGTGTCCAATCTTCACAGCTTGGAGTCCAGCATTGTGTGATCCCCAGCTTGACCTCAAGTGCTTGTACAATGTGGAGATCTTTCTCATGATTTTCCAGGGTGTGGCGGTGATCGGTCTCCCAGGACTGAGTGAAGTCTCTTGCTCCATTTGTTTCCGGTGTGATTACGTTCCAGCGGGCTGCAGCTTCACTGAGCTTTCTTCTATAATCCTTATCAGCATAAAGCTAGGCGATAAATGCATGAAACTCACTGGCTATTATCGAGATTGACTAACTTCTGGTAGTATTCCATTTCTAGCGTTTCCACCAAAGGCTCCCTCGACAAACCTTCAAGGTAGCTCCGTTCCTCTTTCCTCCACTCGTCGAATACCTCTTCACTGGCCACATTCTGGTCAGCCATCCGCCTCTCCAAGGCTGCCTGACTGCCGAGGATATCCACTGCCTGCTTGTAGTTGTTGATCAGGAAGCTGCCTGTTAGTAGACGTGAAGAATTAGCATAGGCTAAGAGTCTCATTACAACAAATAATGTACTCAGGCTCTGATACGTTTCTATCTTGTCTGCGTGCTTGAGATATTCATATATTTTTTGCTTGCGGTGGAATGTGCTTGCATATCGTGTTGACGCAGCAAGAGCATTCGACTTTGAAAAGAATCGCTTGCATCCTTCAAGGTCCTCAAGCCCTAATCCTTTCACATACTTTGCAAGAAAGGATAATTGGCAAAGCCTGTTGTGTGCATGGCCGTGAAAGCTTCCCACAAGTGCCGTGTAATTAAGCTCATGGGATCGAGACCCCAACAGACTGCGGCCTAAGGTTGTACCAAATTTGCAGCCTATATCATAACCGCCACCTATATGGGGCCCGAACGTGTCGAGTAAGGCCTCTACCACAGCAAGTGGGTATTTCGCTCTAAGAAAGGGATTAGTGCATGCAGAGTCAGGCAAGATTTCACTTACAATTCCCCACTTCGAATCATATCAGCTATGACTAGCACAAACCCATGACGACATAGCACCAGGAAGACCCCTGTTTCATCAAAGATCCCCCACATGCGTGCTGTCATCTCGTCAACCACGACGCATGGGTTGTCTTCAACACTCGCCTACCCACAGTCTGTCATAATATCTCTCTTAAATGAGCTATCACTACTCACCGTATCTGTATCTGTCCCCATAGGAAGGTGTTCCTCCAGCATTTCTTTTGCCCATCAGTCCACGTGATCTCTGCTTAGATAGTAGTCGCCCCTGACCTCTCGGTCATCCTGTAATTCTTTCGAAGCCCCTGCCTCTTCTTCTCCATTCTCATCAAAACTTGAGGGCCCACGACGGAGAACGCACTTGAGAGAATTGTTTCCATCCATCGTAACAAGCATGTCAAATATAAGTTGATCTTCTCCTTCCAACTTGTAAGTGCATGCTGGGCAGGCATGGTGCAGTCTCCATTGCGGCTCGGTACGTTTGAGAGCAGCCTGAACGCGTAAATCCACTTCTTCACGAACGGCAAGATAAAGATCATAGGCGATGGAAAATTGGTTGCTGAGGTTGCCGCGAAATGGCTTTCCATGAAGATCGCATAGTCCTTTGACAAAGGGCTGAGTGGTCAAATGCGGGCAACGAAGGTGAGATGTTCGATAGAGTTCGAGGACGTGAGTTGTGAAAGCAACTGTTGGGTGGAGAGGCGCTGAGGGCATCAAGCCTTGCAGAACAAGCGACGCTGCAATTCCAGGACTGCCTTGCAGGAGGGGAACTTCATGAGTAGATGTATCTAAATTTGAGGTCAGTTTGGCATAAATGAGACAATACATGGTGCCTACCATAAGCATCAATTACTTGGACGGCGTGCATGCCTTGAATCACGGCTCCCTCGGACAAAGGCCCAGCAATTCCTGCACCAGATATTCCGAAGGCTTCAAACCACTGGAGATATGCATCCATAATGCTGCCCATTTGCTCACAGAAAGCCCAATTCTGCTCAAGAGTACGGTACTTTCGTGTGCATCTGTCAGGACATCTGTCAGGACATTTTTCCTGTAGGGAGTGCGTCAAGAGATAAGATCAGATAGTAGAACAGTAAGGAACTGGCTACCTTGGTGTTCGAAGATTTTCCTCAAAGATTTCCTGAAACTCCCCGCCCGCATGGCTCATGTCAAAAGACAAATTGCCAGTCAAGACATCATGAACATTGAGAGCATCATCGACGGGGTCGTCGTCCATCCCTTCGTACTCTGGCATGTCTTGAATTGCATTCATTACATCTCGATCTCTACGATCCAACGCTAATCGATGGTGATCACAATCGAAAGTCGAGCTGCCAAAATTGAAGACCCATACCTCAAACTCAATCTTGTATTCCCTGATCAACATTTTTTCGAAAATTTTCCAGTCCCTTGCGATTAAGGAGTTTAGGATGTCCAGCAAATGTCGTGGATCCATAGACGCAAATCTGATTCGAGGATGCTGTGCATTTGCATGTGGACATATCACAAGATGGAAGGCATGTGACCGCATTTATTGAACTTCTGGTCAAATATGATATCACAATCGCTTGTTCGACTTGAATGCTCACTTAATTCTCAGGTAAAGTGGCTAACTCTTTCGTCCCTTTTGTCTCTATAGCAGAGTGTAGCTACTTTTTTGTCAGCATGCTTGGCCCCTTTAGGAATCACACCTGGGTCCAAGGGGCATCGAGGCCTAGGACCCCATCAAAAGGCTCATCGGCCAGCTCAGTGGATTCAAACACGGCCTTGAGCAAGAGCGGAAAGTTGAAGCCCTTGGTACAATAGATGGGAATCAAGTTGTGTGGTGAAAACGGAGTGCTGGACCTAGTCTAAGAGGCACAATGAATGCGCATGAGCCTTGACAAGAAGCAACGCAGAAACATACTGTGCGGGTCCGTGAGGAAGTCATTGTGTCCTGTGAAGAAAGTCATCAGCAAGGTCAACGAGAGAGAAGATGCAGAAGAGGCTGCAGCGTTTAGCTCCTCGTGTGGCAGCACATTTGTCCCCTCTCTCCGGCGCTCCCATTCACGAAACCACCTTGGCAGCAAGTTCATTCTCCCCTCCTTCTTTCCTGTCCTCCCTTGCTCCTGCTCCCTTCATCCATGATACTCCCTCTGCTGCCTCCCTTCCTGTGACAACCGAGCCTGGTGCCACCTCTCGCCAGCATGCCAAACGGCGCAAACGCTGACATGAGGCAATGGATGAGGAAGGCCACAAGCCCAAACACAGGACGTTCAAAAGATATGTTGTAACGTCGGAGCCAATTAGGACAACATTGCAAACAGAGAGCCTCCCAGCTACAAAGGGAGCCTACTCGGCCATTCCTCCCAAGCTGAAGGCTGATGACGAGACGCAGTGGGATTTGGGTGCTCTGCTTGAGCAGGGGGTGAGTCTTATTAGGTGGAACAGCATGTAAGTGTGTTTCTATTCTTTGTGGCGATCTCAGCTTGACTTCCATGCCAGCGATTCCAGGCCTATTGTCGACAAGGACAACAGGATAATTGCAGTGCTTGTTGGGCAACCGTCTGGTCCAGACTATTCACGCGCAGCTCAGAACGCCTACCGCATGGACGGTTTCTCATTCTCAACATTGGTATCACTCACGGAAAGGGGACCAAACATCCAATCCCTTACAAAAATCATGGCAATGCCGACATCATGCATCGACTCCTTTCTGACCCCGACATTGAGCGCCTGGCAACTTTGCAAGCGGTGAGTTAACGCTGCCTGACTTACCCTTGAATAGATTAGCTTGAACTTCGACAGCAAGCTTCCAGCTTTGGGCCCCCAATGTGTATTCATATTACAAGGCCCACCTCGACCCAATATATTCACACTTCAGTTTTAAACGAAACTTTCCTTGCAGCATCTTTCCAGCTGCTGCCTTCAATTTTGGCCCTAATGTATGGACTTATCGCCATCGCAATTGTCTGAATTGCCCTTTCAGATTATGCACCATTCAGGCTCTCGGGGACTTCAACCCAACAGCAGGCAGTCATTTGATTCTTTGGGAGCTTGGGATAGCGGTAGAGTTTCCTCCAGGATCATGCATCCTGATTCCTTCTGCTACGATCACTCACTCCAACATCCCTGTTCAAGAGGGCGATACTCGCGCATCATTCACACAATATGCTGCAGGTGGACTCTTTCGTTATACTGATTATGGACTTAGGACGGAACGTGAGTTCAAGGAACAAGATCTGATACATTTTGAGGAGATGAGCGCTATGAAGGGTATGTGCTGGGAGATGGGTCTTGGACAGCTTAGTCGGTGGGGAGACATTGTCAAGACTTGGAATGTCACTCCGTGATGTATAATATAGATGAATACAGTGTTTTAAAGATACTCAAACAGGAAACGTTGTAAGAAAAGATCTTCTGAAGTCTTGACATTGGTTGTAAACTAATGTCAAACACAAACCAATACGTGATTTCAGGTCTTCTCAGCCCATTTTTGTGTTGTCGCTACAACACACTCAGATTTTTAATGTTTAAATGGCTGTTTCAGTGAACGTACCACCTATACTATAATTCTGCGTCACTACAAGAACCTTTGGGCAATTACAAGAAGCCCTACAAGCAGTTAAGTGGCTGTACACAGGTGCATCACAAATTGTAAGACTTCCTCAGGCAGCAATATTGACTGCATTCCCTTCAACCTTTTGATTTTGGATGGCCAATGGTCTTAGATATGCACTTATATTTTTTGTAAATCATTGTCTGCGTGCGATGTCATACAGTGGCAAGATCAAATTGGTAGGTCAGAAATTTTAGAAATTTACCCTCTCTAAATTGCAGAATAAGTGCACATTTAAAAAGTTCCATTATCATAGATATTAATATAGGTGACCAATTAGTTTTATTTAATCTGGTTGTTGAGGGATCTAGAAATTTCTAGGAAAATGAATAAACTTGTAGATTTTTTAAAGAAAAATCTGAGGTGATGAAAAGAAATTTGTTGGAGGAATGTTACATAATGGAGCATAACTGAAGTTTTTCACACTACTGGAATGCCTGTGGCCTCTGCGTATTTCAGTAACAATGGATATCTGTGGCACAGTATCTATGTCGGTGGCAGATGGTTAGTAGAAGCTCAGCATAATATTCATGTTATTAAGAGTAGTATATTCATAGGACAGGTTGTTGCGCTATGAAATCTGGGTATCTGTGGTGTTGAGCGAGCCTCCAGCCCCTTGCTCGTTGGACGAGTGATGTGTCCAGAATATCCATAAAAGGAAAAAGGAACTTTGGGAAAATTCACTGTCTCCACAAAAGTTCACCAATCTCATGATCTTGACTTAAAATATGAAGAAATTCATGCCATTTTTTTGTAATTTATGTCATAATATGTAAGGTCAAATTCACGTGTATTGTCAGTACTACAACATCCACAACTACTACAACTCATGCTACTAAATGGGCGGAATTCTGAAGGGGGAAACGTGGCGGCATTCAAGGAGTTAGGCAAAAGAATGTCAAAGAAAAGAGGTAACACATGGGCATAAAAAAAGGGTTCAAACATGACGAACATTGCCCACCATGAATTGTTCGACAAAAAGCTTTGTGGCAGAACCTTCTCCTGATACGTTCTTGTACAAGCAGGGGTTAGGATGATTACCTGCTGCGTTGCATGCCATTGTCCTGTATGCATGCTGAGAACTAAGATTGTGAAATAGAAAGCAAAGCACTTACAATCCAAGATATACACCAGGCTGATTACCACGAACTACTGTCCAGTAACACTGCTCATTCGTAATTTCTCGCTGAGCTGAAAGAGTGGCCAGGAAATGATCCTCCTTGATAGGTGTGTGAGGGCTGGTTGGGCTACGCTGTGAGGGGCAGGTGGAAGTGGCATGTCTTGAGGGTGTGGAGGGTACAAAAGAGGGAGTTGAGGGTTTGGGGATGGTTGACGTACGCTTTGAGGGCGTGTGAGGAACGGCAGGGATTGGTTTTGAAGGCGTACATGGCAATGCTTGCTCACGCATGTGAAGCATGTGTTCCTTCTGTCTGGCTGGCCAACAAACGGAATTGTTGGCGACTGCATGGATCCACGCCTTCTGAGCATCTTCGAAGGTATAGTAGCCTTTCCAAAAGGAGTTCTGACGATCTTCAATCTGGAAAGAGGCCACCGCCCTAAATGGAACCGGTTGAATGTTAATGAATGACAAAAGAAATGCTTGAACTGACCAGGACTTGAATATACCAACGCGCTTGCCCTTGGTGACCATGTACGCTACCTTGTCACTGGGTTGGGACTGTGCAGGTGAAGAAGGATCGGGGTCGTCACGCATACACTCTTTGATGGCGCAATCAATAGCATGCTCCAGCGCAAGCCCTTCCATTGTGCTTAGAAGCTCGTCATAATTGATATCACTCGATGTGGGCGTTAAGTCGTCCGCTACATGAGTCAGGAAGATATGAGAAGTTATTATCAACAAAGAATTGTAAGTACTCACACTTGCTTTCCGAGGAAACGTTGTACGACGTGAGCCTTGCACGGGATGCACGGGATGCACGGGATATGCAGGATGCATGGGAGGTGCAGGATGCAGTCTCATCCTCACGCATGGGGAGTGAGGTCGGGGATGACGAACGGCCTCTGTCAGATAAGCGGGATGCGTGGGAGTTAGTCTCATTGTCAGCCCAGGGGTGCGAGGTTGGGGATGGCAAATGGCCTCTGTACGACTCATCCTCATTGTTCACAGATTGCCGCAGCGCTTTATAGATTGTTAGCAAACACAAGGTCAAGGATAAAGTACTTACATGGCATCCTCGCTGAGGGAGAGGCCGATGTCTGAGCCCAAACGTTCTCTTCAAGATCTTGGACTAGCACAAAGTAAACGTAGTAAACAAGAAATTGAGAAATTGAAAATAAATACATTGGCCTCATGAAGAAATATCCAATGCTCGAGATCGGGGCTCATCTTTGGGTATGGGCTGCAACATTTGGGACCTAGTCGATTTCGATGATATGCCACCATGACTATGCAGTTTTGCCTTCGGGGCTGTGGAGGATTTGTGTTAGTGGTCAAATCTTCTTAGAAAGCACTTGCCTGGTTTCCTCTCTGTGGGCAAAGGAGACGACTGAGCCCAAACGTTTAATTCTAGACTTGGGACTATGAGCAAGTTAATACAGTGAAGAAGTATGAGTGCAGAACTTACTATGCATGCTGAAGGCACAACAATATTGTTGAGCTTGTAAAAAGATATTTGAAAGGAAGAAAGAGGAATAGAAAAAGAAGCGGTGGGGGAAGGAAAGTGGAGTGGGGGAGGAAAGAGGAGAAGGTGAAAGCTCGGACTCAACTGACAAGAATTGAGGTTGAATGTTCATGCGATCAAACGCTTCCCAGACCATCCACATGGTAATCACATTCATCTGTGGGCATCCTTGACAGCATCACGCTGTTTTCCTTTTGAAACATTTGGCGGTCGTTTGAGACAGTCCGCAAGGTCTCGTTTCAATCCTGAGTAAGGTGACATTCAAATTCTAACGTAGTACCTACTGACAACAAAAAACAAAGGGATTACAAGAATCTTTCAGAGACTATGGTAGTGTCAGAGACTACAGCAGCACAAGAGGTATGGCTCCATTCCAATCTTTTACCAATGCATATTGGACGTGTATGACCTTCCATTTTAGCAAATCAAATGATGCAGGTTTGAGTTGTCAGGGGCGGACAGACATTTGCTGCAATCACGAGTTGTAACTGATTGTCAGATATAGAAAACTAGGTGCTGCCATGCGCCACTCTGCCAGAAGGCTGCCAGAATCACGCCATGGAAACGGCAAACTTGAACATACCTCATAATTTCACCTCTTCCTGGGCTTCTTGAAATCCTGGCCTCGATATTCAACCATTGCGTGTACGCGTTCAAACTCAACCGGATGCAGTGCATGCCATGCGTGAATTGAAGTCAAAGAAGAGAAAGGAGGTGAAGGAAAGATTTAAGGAGATCATTGACAAATTTTTGGAAGAACAGAAGAAATTTATTGATGACACAGCGAAGGAGTTCGCTGTCGAGCCTGTCAAGATTCACAAGAAACTGATGTATTCAACAACGTACAAAAACACACACAAGCCATCCCTGCAGAATGCCCTTGTGCATCACAAGTGCATGGAAATAATGGAAGGCAAGTGGTCTTACTGCTAGTGAATGTAAAACGTCGAACTCAATTTTTTCAGAGGGTGGGGACCCAAAAACCCTCCAGGAACTTCAACAATTAGTTTCTGAAGATGCCACTCTTCAAAATCTCTCCCGTGATCGCAGAAAGGAATTACTCAAAATGCTCAAAGAGCATCGTGCCTTGAAGTCCTCTGGAGCTCGTGCCACAAACCACGCAGCAGCCCTTGATGCAGTGAAAAGCATTGGTGCCATGACGGAAGAAGTACGTTTTAGATCTCTGTGCATAGTGTTACTAGTAGGTGCTGATTAATCCAAGCTCAAGAATTTGTATCTGTGTACGGGTGTGCATTCAGTTGCCTTCTTCACCCGTAGCCATGTCGACGACGAGTTTAAAGCCTCACTCTTCACATCTGATGAATCAGCCGAGAAATTCTTCCCCCACATTTTGAAGTTGGACATGGGAAATGTATTGACGAAGTTTGAATTATATGCCTGTGCGGAGGAGAAAGGTATGTCCTTTGGAACATGCCCAATGATTTTACTGACCCCTTTTTCAACCTTTCCTTTGAAATTCAGCTGGAATCAAGGTCGATTCTCTGTCTTTTTTGCGCAGTGAGGCTGCATGTCTCATTAATGATGGCTTGCATAAGTTTAATGGTGAATGCTGCTTGTATGATATACTCATGAGTTTGACAACATCTACAGGCAAGATTACACACAACCCCAAGATCGTGATGAACTACACCAACTACGACACTTCAATCGTTGAAGCGCAGCATGTCCGCCTCATTGGATGGCCTGCTGGCATTCTTTTCACCAGCCCGGCTAGACTCTCCGTCAAAGACAATGTCCGCCGCCTTCGCAACGCACTTCTTGATGAAACATGTTGTTGGGAGGTCCTCAATCATGAACAGCACCGGGAACACGCCAAAAGGCTTGAGTTGGCAAGGGCTCAAGGGGTCACTGTTGGTAAAAAACGGAAGGAGCGCAGCGATAAAGGCAAACAACGGAAAACCACCACTTCCCAGAAGAAAAGACGCGTCAATAACACCAAATCTCAGCTGCCCCTTTCATTCAAGAGCAAGGAAATGATTTCTAGTGACAACGAGTCCTCTAACAGCAACGAAGATTAGCAAACTCCCCATGGTATTCCATTATCATTAGTTCAACAGTGCTATAGAATCACCTTGTGAATTTATCAAACTTTTTTCTGAACTTTTTGCTTAAGTACAAGACATATATTGAGCTCGCCGTTCACAACGACGGCAAGCAATGTTAGGCGAGAAGCGATACTGACGCTACCGACG
>JABAJS010000392.1:0-10371 GCA_018221635.1 Tephrocybe sp. 10521TJB
CTGGGGTGGTACAAGACTTCGAGCGAGTGGGGAGGGGGGGCAGATGCGGGCTAAGGGTGAGGGCGATTGGTGGGCGGGGCACGAGGTGGGCGCAGGCACTGGACTGGGCGAGGTGATGGTCATAAAGAGAGGTGGGTGGGCTTGGGCTTCGCACTCGCATTCCTCTTCGTGGTCATAGTGCTAGCTTCAGTGTGGAGGTCTTCTTCGGCATTTCATCGTATCCATACTCTTACTCCCCGCCCGTCCACTTAGTAGCAACAATTCCTTTCTTCCCCTCGAGCAGCTGCCCCCCGATCTTCGCGATCCGTGTGTCAATCTCGCCAGGTTCAGACACAGGCTCCACTTTACGTGCCCGCTCATGTCCCCGGGGACACACAGGATGCTTGGTGGGTGGAGATGTATGAGGTGGTGGCGAAGGTAGGTCCTGGTACTGGCATTGCTGCGTCTCCGAGCAAGGGTGACCATGGGCACAGAAGGAAGAGGTAACGGTTCTAATGTTGGCCTGCTTGAACTTTGACGCCCTCATACTCTGCATCGAGCTCGTACTCCTAGAGCCCGAACCTTACCCGCAGAGGAGGATCCGTCATTTGTCGTATACTCTTTCTCCCTCCCTGTACTCCATGACCTGGCCACCAGCCTCATCCTCATATTGGCGTTAGCGGTCGTGGCGGTGTTGCTCTGGCGTTTCCGCGCCAGTCGGGTGATATTTTCAAGTGAGCATCAGCGGCTTTTTGAAGACGACATGTGAGGGTGCGCGAGAGCCAGAAGCGGGGACCGAAGACCATGCTTCGACTCTGGAGCGCGTTGACAAGCCGCCGGGAAGTGTTGGTGGCGAATTTGGAGTTGGAGTGGTAGCGTTGGGCTAAGCGGATAGAGGGGATGGGAAGGTTAGGCGTGTGTATTCGAAGGGAAGGGGACCTCCTAGGGAATGCAGATTAGAAAACAGAATAAAGTGAGTAAGACGAACGCACAACATTAGGCACGGACGTGGGGAATGACATGTACGGGACATAATCCATTTTTCACAAAAATGAACGACCACATAAAACCGGTAACCCAGGATCCTCCTGCACCTAAGCTCCTATCTTAAGAAAGAAAGACACAAAACATAAAAAGAAAAAAACTCCTCACTCCATTGAGATTCCACCTCTCCTCCGAGTTCAACATACTCATCATGTTGCTGCCTTCGCATATATCACAAACGCGTCCTCATAACCGCAATCCAGCTGCAACTAAGCAGTTTTCACGCGTAGTCGATAGTGTGACCTGAGGTCCTTTGAAGGGTCGTGGATATTTTTTAGGGAACACGATGTGAGAGTGGCTATTCTTGGTGGGCGAGGGGGGACCTGGTATGAGATGTTGGCACACGATCGAGTTGTTGGACTTCTGGATTAGATGAAG
Source organism: Tephrocybe sp. 10521TJB (assembly GCA_018221635.1). Lineage (NCBI taxonomy): Eukaryota > Fungi > Basidiomycota > Agaricomycetes > Agaricales > Lyophyllaceae > Tephrocybe > Tephrocybe sp. 10521TJB. Next base: position 1,402 of record JABAJS010000392.1, read on the forward strand.
ATCAGATGGATCACATTAGATATGATTTCGGAGAATACCGATGTTGAACTTTTTCTTCTTCTACGCCAAAAGTTACACAAAATGCCCAAATTACTAGGCTAGACCTGAACGTAATTTCGTAAGGACATCCTATTTCCTTCATCAGTAATATATTTAGCAGATACGTGTGCTTGCAACTGAGCCTGGAACAATGCCAACCTAATTGCCGTTGAACAAATCAGTGCCAAGGCATAGACCTGATTCAAGAGTTTTACGGTGCAAACAAACCATAGATTGCTCACCATGAGATCGGCGGCACGAGTCTAGTTAGAAATGAAAGAATCTTGAATTGGAAGAATGACACGTTCTGTACAGGACGGATTGGTCAGTCGCCCGAGGATCGAGGTTGTAGAGATACACAGCAAGTCTTAGTCGCGGCATCTACAAGGAAGGCGAACCTGATAGATGGCAGTAATGATTGAGATCCTAGATAACGAGCATCATAATGTGATAGATGGTCTTCTCGGAGGCCATGATGTGGTAACCTGGGTTGCCAGTGAATGATGGATCAACTGTGAGGTGTAAGCTCCCACACGAGGAAAAGAGAACAAAGTGACCAGCTACCATTTTTAGAGGCCCGTGAAGCGCTATGAAATATAAAACGATGTCCTGCAGATTTCGATCTGTCGCCGATCATTTGAGGATGAGGAGAAAAGTAGGTTCAAGGGAACGAGGTAACTCTAAAAATTCCAGGATTTGAGAAGGAGAGTCGGAAATTCGTTGAAAGACACGGGTAATTTATACCGTAATATATCTAGAGCCTATGAAGCATCTGTCGTCAAATGCATGGCGTAGATAGAAGAATGGCAAGTTGCGTAGAGCGAGGTAAAACTGCAGAAAGGAGACGATATTTGAACTCGAACAGCAATGAGTCGATTAATACAAGACACCATTTCGACATACCACATTGTTGAACTCAGTAGCTTGCGGGGCATCGTCATGGTCAACAATGATGCGGTGCGTCGGAACTCGGATCGTCACCTGGCCGCACTAACCATTGGATGGGCCCTCGAGCGATGCCACCCACACACCCATGCCCGTGCCGCCAAAGCCTGCGTTTCCGTATCCCGCGCCTGCATCGTACTTAACTAGGGTGCTATAGCCGATGCCTCCCTCACCCACTGTGCCCGCGCCCGCACCTGTGCCTGTGTCGTACTCAATCGCCTCCCCGTCTTCGTCGTCGGTGTCTTCCGCCGTCCCTGCTCCTCATCCTGGGCCTTCGACAATGAGAAGTACAGGAACAAGATTCAAAGATGGCCTACGCCAGATCCACCTCCCGCGCTTCGCCTCCATAGCCGCGCCCAATACTGCGTTGAGCCTCAAGACGTGTGGGCTCCTCCTCAGGGGCGAAGGAGATGAGGGAGCAGAGGGAGATGGACGGTGTGTGTTTTCTTGTTTTCTTGTTTTCTTTTTCACTCTTCCGAGATCGAGGTCAAGTTGTGGGCTTTTTATTTCAAAAAGCGCTCGACTTCCTTTTTTGTCCACCTCTCTTTCCTTTCCGCCAATTTTTGCTTCTCGAATGAGTCCTTCACTCTCAAAGTGGGGTGGTCATTCCTTCTTCAATGTTTGGGCTTTCCCTCACCTTCGAGTTCCTGCATGCCTTCGAGGGTCCAAAGTCTCGGGCTGTCGTTGATTTTAGTGGACTTTATATTTCCAAATGTTATAGAAGATTTCGCCCTCCTCCCTTTTTCTTTATTTTCGCCATTTGTGGTCTTTGAGGCTGTGACTCGTTTGCGTGCTCGTCCTGCTCTTCCATATTTGACCTTGCCCTCGCGTTCGAGTTCCGCTCATCGGGAGTTCGAACTCTCGAGGATTCATTTCTCTCTTTCCTTTATCTCTCCTCAGCACTCCCTCCGAACTCTCACTAACTCACCATCGTCCTTACTATTGTCCTTGCTAGATCTACACTCATCCCTAATCATGTATACCTCCCTTCGCTCCTTTGTTCCACACGATACTAACGCACATTACCCCTGGGTAGGCTTCATGTCATCAGTCGACCTCCATACACACACAGGTTTCTTTTCCAGTGAATGCTGCCCGAGTCATTTGCCGTCATGTGTGCGCCGCAGTCGAATTCTAGGCGGGTCAGATTGTTGGTGCGTTTCTTTGTTTCTTTGCATTTCTTCTCCAGTGCACACCACTAAGAGGCGGCCTGTCAGGGCTGGGCGCAATTTTGGTCTGGGACCCTCAATCTTTTTTTCTAGGAGGGAAACCAAGTGAGATATGCGTAAAAACGACATTCCAAATTTTTCGCATATCACGTGACCAAATTCACATTTTGAAGTTGCTCAGATTGCATCAAACGTCGTTTTTAGCACTCGGAAAAAAATTTGGTATTTTTTTAAATTACAGTATATGATAGAAATTATTTTCCTGATGCTCACATGTGCTCAGAACATCTTCTTTTGCGCAACAGAAGCATGCTTTTTAGTTGAGGTTGGTAACCAAAAATCTTATCTTATTAAATATTCCAAATTAAGTTACATCACTAATCATATTATCATATCAAGGATCTCAAGTCTAAAATTCACATTTGGGGTAACTTTTTTTTTCAAACCCAATATTTCGAGGTATGGTTGGGTTCCTCTGAAAGCTCTAATCAATCCGCGTCGATTCTGATATTTTTTTGGACTGCTAGTATACATTATGTAAGTGGTATAATAATTCTTCATTTGGAGGTCACGGGACATTGATTCTTAGTGTTTTGCACTGTACTTTCCTCTCCTGTTTGATCTTTATGTGTTCGATTCACACTTTTCGTTGTGTTTTTTGTCTTCATTCGCCGCCATTTCATTTATTTTCATCTCCTCTTCTCATCCTCCTCGGATTCACAACTTGTTATTGATCTTATATGCTCTTCTTCTTTGACAGTTTTGGCATATTTTGCCTCACCAATCCCTGAGGTTTCTTCCATATCCTTGAATGCATAGTTAAGGAGGCATTTCATCTGCATCCTGATCGGCAGATATACATGGTCTGTGTTCTACTTCTTCCGTATTGAAGATGGGGACTGATTTCGATGTTTGGACAGGACGCGGATGAAGGCCACGTCCAGATGCGGGACCTGCTGTTGGAGATTGCAGATATATGGTAGAATTAAGTACCTTTATTCTTCCTTTTAACTCCCTATCCTGGTTGTCATTCTTCAATTAACCCTTCTGTAACTTATTCCTGTCGCAGCTCCCATGACCCGCCTGCTGCCTTCCGCACTCATGAATTGTGAAATAACACCAGCGCATTTATACCTCGCCATAATACTTGTCTACATTCCGTTTCATTGTACAATCTACACATTAACTGATTTCCACATCCATTGTTACAGAATCAGGAAAGTCCAGGAACAGAGTCGAACACAGCTTGATGAAGTGAGCCTCCTCTGACCATGTAAGTTTACATGCAATGGGCCTGTGTATGTCCATGTTACTGTTACAGTTGAGTGGCAGGAATGTGAATGCCCTTGGGTTCATATTGTATGTCGACCACCTGACCTTCCCTTTGCATGTTCAGCACTTCATTTTCAAGCACTCAAAAGTCTAATCAGTAATCTTCGGAGGTTCCCACATCTTTCTCTCATCAATCAATGACACTCTCGGTGCTTAACTGATGGACCTGGATGAAGATCTCCAAACAGTTGTGTCTAAACTCGGAGTTATATTTACTACTCCAGCATCATACTGCCAGATTTTGACCTACAAAGATAAAGACGCTCAAGAACTTCTTGACCTCTTCCAATCGGTACGTACAATGTGGATCTCCTCATTCTTTCCTCTCCTGTCTTCACTTATACAAGTCACACTTATACTTACAGCTAACAGCTCCTAGACTCGTCTTCCCCATTCATCTTCCTGGAATTCTGCAGACCGCTCATTGTTGCCACCCAGCAACTCTCTGCCAAGTCTGGTCTTTACCCGAAATGTGTCGAAATGACGTGGCGGTAAAGGCAGGGGGTGTTGCAGACATATAGAGGGATGTTCAGGGGAGTTGTGTGTGTTTGAAGGCGATGCGGTTATATGAGGCGACGGATGTGGAAGAAGCCTTGAAGGTGCGTGATACACAGGCATTTGTACCTCAATATTGATGGAGACTCGACCTTTTTGCCCAGAAAATCTCAAGCGAAGCAATGCTATGGGCCCAACTGCAACATCACAATGTTCTTTCCACACACGGTCTTTATCTCTTTTGAGGTAGGCCTTGCCCCATCATGCCCTGGATGAAGAACGGCGATATCACAGGGACGTAAGGGGGGAAGACCACTGTTATGTGGCAGTGTGATGTGTCGCCCGTGCGTAATGGTAGTTCACCGGTGATATATTGGATGCTACAGATTGTATATTATAAATGATATGTCACCTTTTTTTTTTTTCACTGCCGTATGAAATTTACCACACATGCTACACACTTGGGTGGGTGGATTTTCCTATCTTATTCTGGGAGCCTGAAAAGAGCATCAATCAATTACGATAGAAGACTAGCTATTCTAAAGTCATGAGTGAAACTATTCTTCGTTATTTGGTATGTAAGTACATTGTACTGATCGACATACATATCATAATCAACAACAGAGTCAAGTTGTACAATGGCTTGTTTAATTTGGTGGGAAGAGGTAATTGGTTGAGATCCTTTGCTGCACAAAATGATTATGAGATAGCTAGAAGAGTGGTTGGGTGTTTCATATAATGTTGTGGCCTATTGGCAAGTGAAGATCAAGTGAAAGTTGAACATCAACAATCTCCTAAATCATATCTACAATAATCTATCTAATCTTCATCTGAATTCATCACAGCAGCTCTTCAAGCGATGCACCTGACATCTCTCTGGTTTCATGCTCAGCAAATTCTTGACCTCAGGCTGGAATCTCGTCTTCAGTACAGGATCTCAGTCATTTATAATGATTGGTCTACATACACAAATTGGTATAGGATTCTAAGAAGGTAAGAGGAATATAAAAAATCTGTGCAATCATGCTGAAAGTGGCAGAATTGCAGGAGGGGATGGTACATTATCATTTGTGGCAGACAGAGCTCTACATAAATTCTGGGCTTCTTGGAGTTGAGCTGATATAACTGTGTTGTGTAATTTAACCATTGAAAATGGCCCACATACTATGGCAACCGTTAATAAAGGGTATATAAACTAATGATTCTGGTCAATTGTAACACATTTAAACTCTAGAATATTGCTTACAGATGTAGAGGCAAAAATGTTTTGAGCAACTTGGAAAGCAGTTTGGGAGGGGATGGAAAAAAGTGTTTGACTCATTGCTCCTCTAACGAGCAAACATCCCATGATGCATGCAGTGAAGGCTGAGGAGGGACGGCTCAACGCAGGGAGGTGCCGTAGGATTCACTCAGGGAGATCTGGAGTCAACATAGAAAGGTTGAACTCCAGTAAGCCAAGCACTGCAGACAACACAATGAGTTTGCATATGTATGTGTTCTAAGGGAAAGATAAGATAGAGATAGAGGAAACATACATAATCACGATGTTCATGTTCATCATCCTCTCAGAATCTATGTACCATGTCAACTCTATTCTTGTTCCATGGACATGAGTTATTTTCACCTGTAGAACACCATAAATGGCACCTGACTCTACCAAGAGCAATAATATATGCCATGACCCAAAAATCTGTCGGCCATTTGGACTTTGCTTGAAAAACATCCAATGTTGTCTGATACAATAATTTCCTGACAATACAATAATAAGGAGGTATGTTTCTCTCACCATAGTGTTATTCCAATGAAGAATGTTGCAACAATATTTGTTACAATAGTAAGCCAAAAGGCCACATTGAAAAGGATGTTCTCCCTGACATCATCCATCTGTATAAACATCTCCTGATTTATTTCTGTGAAACATATTGTGTTAACACATGTGTAGCCAAGTGCTGCTCCTGAATAGCAATGTCAAGGACATAACAACAGTAATAATGGGGATAAACATACCAAAGGACAAGGCACAGAGCAGTATTGAAATGTATGATGCCCATCTGGGCTTGCCAAGCAGTGACCAAGCTTGCCATATGATAAAAGAGTCATTAATAACTGGCTAAATGACACATTAATGTTAAAATTTTACTGACTTAGTTCAACTCACAACAATGTATGCAAACCAGGTCACTATTATGTTCAGTTTGTTCACGAGTCTATTGGCATTGTTGATACGATCTGTAAGAACATATGCTGCCCTAATCCAAATAGCAATGGCCAGATTGATATTGAAGCATATAAAACCAAGAACAGAGATTAGTAATGTTGCATGCCCAAACGCAGTGCGGGATTTTTGCCTGAGTATAAGTAAGTGTGGCTAACTTTCCAATGCACATACTTTATCAGGTAATAGAGCATGACAGTGCATGGAGGCATCAAGATAACTAAAGAGGTAAACAATCTGGGTAACTATCTGGAGTCCATACATACCATATAGAAGGGTAATAAATGCTCCTGCTGGGAAGTATTCATAGATGATTATTCCCATGATTTGAAGCTGGCTTTGATCTTCAGGTGTCATAATGATATAAGCAACTTGAAGTGAAGTGAGTGTAAAGGAAACTTGCAGAACCGTTGTTGTCATTGGAAGCAGAATATATATGCACCATTGCAGCAATGTGTGACTGTGCACTGCACTTTTCTCATGATCAATTTCAGATGACATGTTGATTGTTTTACAATGAAGTGATATAGGATTTGAGAACACATCACATATGAGATACGGAACCTACCAGCCATCCCACCGTCATCAAAGAGTTTGCCTCATCAACTGAACACCATCATCAATCGAATCCATTCCTTTTGCTCTGACTCACATGCCTCTTGATGACAGAACAGAAAATCAGTGGATGTATAAATGTTACGGTACATATGAAAAGATATAAAGGAAACAGCGGCGAAGGAAGATAAAAGCAGAAAGAAACATGCAAATGGAATGTACGAACATCAAACAGAGAGATATGATGGACACGAAACAAGGTGAATGACAAATAGACAGATCACGAGAAAACACCTGACAAATGTTCCTAGGATTCTAATGCGGTGCAGACACCACTGGGAATGATTCAGGTAGCATGTGTTTACATCGTACATGGATAGCAGGGATGGGAGCCGTAAATGATTGGGTGAGATGAATATGGATCTGTAAGGGACGATACCAGCTTAATGAGCTTTTGGAGGGATTTGAGGAGAGGACAGTAATGGTCCGTGAGCTGGAACATCAGAGGCATGCAATAAGTAGAACTTAAACGTGAGGGAAAGGTCAAATGTAGAAGGAAATTGCAATTCTGGAGAGTCCAGGATTCGAACGTGAAGGGCCAAAGCCTCGAAAGGCGTAAATGGCGAAAAATGGGGAGAGAAAAGGAAGTCGAGGACCACTCCAATATATTGAAATAAAAGGCCCAATAGAATGAACGAGGCTTCGGACCATCGGATACATGCGATGAGAGGAACTCGAATGTGAGGGGAAGGTCAAACAAACATGGAAGAGGGAATAATCAACTTGCAAGAGTCAAACAATTGAAGCCTCAAGAGCTTCAAAAGGTGGAAAGAAGAAAAAAAGAGAAACAAAAAACTAAACTTGAAAGCCCGGAGAGCAGTCAAAAATTACAACACGGAAGTCAAGCTAAAAAAACCAAAGAACCTGAACGCACAACCCCCTCTCCTCACACCAACTCCCCCTCATCCATCATAAATGTATCGCTCGTTGTGTGCTGCTTCGGCACCAACAGCACAGTAATGACATACCCCCCCTGCCCCTCTGCCCCCTCATCCCCTTCGCACCTGAGGAGGAGCCCATATGTCTCGAGGTTCAACGCAGTATTGGGCACGGTGATAGTTGTAAATCATGGAAGCGACGAGTGCAGGAGGCGGATCTGGTGTAGGCTATCTTTGGATCTCTTTCCCGTACAGCTTATCGGAAGGCCCAGGATGAGGAATGGGGACAGCGTAACACACCAACGACAAAGATGGGGAAGCGATTGAGTACAACACATGCACAGGTGCGTGCACAGGCGTAGGATGCAGGCCTATGCAGCACAGGTGTAGGTGAGGGAGGCAGCGGCTATAGCCCCCCGGTTGAGTACGACGCAGGTGCGGGATATGGAAATGCAGGATTTGGCGGTACAGGCATGGGTTTGTGGGTGGCATCGGTCGAGGGCCCATCCAGTGATTAGTCCGGCCAGGTGAGTCTGCCGATGGGTGATGGGGGTTCATCAGCTGGGGGTACTGGTTGTGCGCCTGGGCGGGCGGCAGGGAAGAAGGTGGGGAAGGAGGGTGGGCTGCTGTACATGTGTTCTCGGTTGGTACGTTGGTATATATTGAGTTTAGGAGCTTACCTGCGAAGCAGAGTAGGATACTCGATAGTGATTGCGGAGGGGTACCATGTTCCAGCACTCGAAGACTGGGAAAGCAAACCAGTTCTGATAGGGAGAAGCGACGACACCACCTTGATGGTATGTGTGATTGCAGCTAGTTGGCCTGTATCTGCTTCTAAACTCTTCTCTCCTCGTGCCTCACCCCTAACAGTAGAACGTACGATCAGCAAAGCTTGGAGTCAATCGACGATGGGCTTGCTTACCTCAAGATCAATAAGTTATATAAAGCACATGAATTCTCTGGTGCAAGTTTCGAGGGTAGATGCCTCCAAGGTAGTGTTCGTTGGGATCAAATTGAAAATAATACTCCGAATTCTGACGCACATCAACCACGATGGCCATGACTGCTGTGACAATACCTGGCAAGGGCAAGCTACTCCATTCAATGATGTGGTATGTCAAAATGGCATATTTTGTTCCACTCATTGCTGTTCTAGCTTAAATCTCATCTCTTTTCTTCAGTTTTATGATCAAGGCCCCACTCCACGCGACTTGACATTCTTCTCTCTACGCCATACATGCTTCATAACCTCTCTTGCTGTGCAAATAAACCATTTCTATAT